>JAUMGZ010222060.1:0-11419 GCA_032359645.1 Pododesmus macrochisma
CAACCTAAATCTTGGTAGTCATGGCAGGCAACCTAAATCTTGGTAGTAAGGATTAGCGGTAACAAAGGTGGTCTAGGATTAGTCAGGGCTGGCAACCTACATCTTGGTAGTAAGGGTTAGCGGTAACACAGGTGGTCTATGATTAGTCATGGCAGGCAACCTAAATCTTGGTGGTAAGGGTTAGCGGTAACACAGGTGGTCTAGGATTAGTCAGGGCTTGAAACCTAAATCTTGGTAGTAAGGGTTAGCGGTACAACAGGTGGTCTAGGATTAGTCAGGGCAGGCAACCTAAATATTGGTGGTAAGGGTTAGCGGTAACACAGGTGGTCTAGGATTAGTCAGGACAGGCAACCTAAATATTGGTAGTATGGGTTAGCGGTAACACAGGTGGTCTAACTTGTGAGCAATGGTTGTATATGGATCGTGATTATAAATTCATACAAAACGCCTCGTGGTCCTCTTTGTAATGGCATTTTCAAATACAGTTTCCAGAATTTCAAGTAGAAATCTTGAACCTGTCAATACAAGTAGAACGTAACATGACATGTATATACGATACAATATACAAACTTCATTCATAAAATGTATGTTTATAGAAATCTACTATAAATCACCCGTGTCAGGAGAATAAAAATCTTCATTTGCTGTTTATTTGGGAATTAAACACTAAAAGTGTCAGTTATAACATTAAATCCCCGTTCTCTGTCAATGTGTGTATATTTTTATAGAGTTTACGAGAAACGGTGTTTTATTACTTAATAGTCCAATCGAGTAAGTTCATTTTAAAGAAATCCAACGTGCAAAACGAAACTGTTTTATCAACCCTAATTACATCATCACAAGTTATAGTTATTCCGAATATGACCCTCCCATCCCCTAAATGCATATATTATGTAACCACAGTTGTCGACGTGTAAACTGAAACTTAGCTCCTCCTAACGTCCCTGCAGCTCAGAATAATGAAGTGTACGCGTGGTTGTGATGAACAAACACATTTCTGATGAAGGAAGATCCCGAGGAGTTCGGTACTTTCGATATACTGTGATATTGCGGTTGTGAAAGTTGCACATACCATTCAAATATGATGACAGGAAAGCTTAAAACATTTGAAATGCATGACGTGTATACACGTGTTAATGATTTTGTAAATAGAACTTAGTACTTAAGATCGCTTTTTAAAAAAAATTCTTTTTTGAATTAAGTTAATCAAACTATTCTATAAGTGAGTCCGTATTGGTGTCGGTATATATCACTACAGTTACACGAGCTGTATGAACACGTGAACAGTACATGCCGGCATTACACATACAGATATCACCACTACTGTTAGTGACAAATAAAGCAATACAAATTTAGCAGTAAAACAACATTCTTTTGGAAAATTATAGCCTCCTTGTGTTTGGTGATAAACTGTTTAAGTGTGTATTTAACATGTTTAAATGTCTATTTACGGTACTTTAACGACAAAATAAATGTCAGTCGTAAATATGTCAAGTATTCTCTGTAAATAAGTTCTGCCTTTCTACTGGTTCTTATCCTTTATTTTCGTGTCATTCTGCTGTTCTTGTCACTAGGTGTCGCTCATTACCATTCTGTTTGTCACTATAGATGTCGCTCCGTGTTATTTTGTTTGTCACTAGATGTCGCTCCATGTTATTTTGTTTGTCACTAGATGTCGCTCCATGTTATTTTGTTTGTCACTAGATGTCGCTCCGTACTATTTTGTTTGTCACTAAACGTCGCTCCACAATATGCGGTTTGTCACTAGCAGCATTCGTTCAGAGCAAACTTTGCTGATAGTCAATAAAAAAAAAACGCCTAATAGCAGCACATAGGTTAATTGTAATTTATAAGTACCACATGTCATCTGGCGCGCTTTTTCAGACCAATTGTACCTCTTGTCAGTTTTTCTCTGAGAGAATTGTTCATCGTCGAAAGAGAGCATACTTTTAAGGTTTTCATATTTACATACAAAAAAAGCCCTCAAAACATTAATAATATTATAAATGTATGTCCCGACGTAAATGACCGTTTCAAGGTTAATCACGAGTATGCTCCCTTGCTTCTCAATTTTGTCGTTTTTTAACTCGAATAATTCAGCGCCCTCTAGCGACACCATACTGTCCTTTGAGGAAGATAACGACAGGGTCATTCGGGTTAGTTGTGTTTGCGAACTCGAGGAGTCGGTATTCACTTCCGGATAGGCTCTGATATTCGCCTTATATGGCAGTATATATGAATCTGTAAACAACGTTCGCGAAAATATACTTTTAAATCAAGGGTTGTAAAATTGTAAATAAACGTCAGGATACGAACAGTTCAGACGTCGAGACGGAAATATTAGAGGATTGTTATATATTAAACATGAATCTGTCGTCAGATAACATCCAAAATGACAAAAAGTTTGTTAAGTGTAGGAATGAAATGTATATCAACTTTAATTGGACATTAATAGAATACGTTCCTTGATATCTGTAATGGCTTAATCACATAATTAAAGAAAAGATCCCATACAAAAACGAGCAGAAGGTATGTGTCACCTTTTGTGTGGATTGTATCACCATTTGTGTAATACTGTCATATGAGAAAGCTATAGATGGGTGTGTGTTTTACTATCAAATACCACTTATATAACACGTACATGTACAAGCTATGCTGTCTCGGGCCGCACCAACAACATTTTGTGTTTATAGTCTTTACTGATATCTCAAGGTGAGTTGATCAGTTTTGACAAAAAGTCAGGTGTAATTTAAATTTTACGACATTTCTTCTTCAAAATGTGGTAAAAAAACATTACTTAGGTGAACGAAGTGCAGGTGTGTTCAGATGAAAGGACTTTATGTCACCAGGTGTCAAAGACGCAAAAGTTGTCACTTCGACAAACATTTAGGCATCTTCTCGTGTACAACATTTACCAGAACGTTTATACTGTATGTAGGAAGCAGCATACGGTTAAGTTTTGTTCTAATCGTGATATTTGATTATGAAATGGGGTCTGGCTTTGGAGTTTATATTGATCAAACTGAAACCGAGGGCAATAATTTTAATCAAGTCCAGGGGTCAACGTTTCATAAAAACGTTTACTGAACTATAAGTTGAAAAGTCAATTATAAAACAGCAAGTGTTAGATCTTTATTATATTCGATGTTCTTTTTCTATTTAAACAAATCACGATTTTGGAGCAATAAATAGTACATGTATAGGGGTCAAAGTTAAATACAAACTATAATGTTTGTCTCGTCTACCAGAACGATTATTCCCATGGCTTTTGCACTATTTTTTTTTTTTATTTTACAAAATATGTTTATTTTACAAATCATCCTCTAATATGTCATTTCAAAATATAAGTGCACCCTTTTTAAACACCGAATAAACATAACACGACCTTATAGCCATTTACCCAATGATGTGTCAATAAACACTGACAAGAAAATGGAGGAATTACCTTATTGTGTAGACACTTCACGTGCTTAATGTAATTTACAGAATTATCATTTCACCCAGAAAAAAACAGCTCTGGTATAAGATTGTACCTGTTTATAACTTACAAAGCGTCGACAATACATAGACCACGCCGCTAGCATTGCTGCCGTGTTGTGAATGACACGCACGCAAGGTGACAATCAGATAATTCCTGTAAATTGTTAAAATTGTTGAAACATTGTGATTTACCACTTGTGACAGGTAAATCCACAATTATTTGACAAACAGACAATCGGTGTTATTAACTTTAAATTGCTACATTTTAAGTTTGAATTATCATAATTTGAATTCAGTGTTATTTATGTCCCAGCCCTTTCTTGCGATGTTTGTGTATCAATGTGCAGTAAATGAGAATATGATTTATGCATTTATTTGATAATTTTCAACAAGTATTTGTCGATACAAAATTAAAGAAACAACAACATTTAAAAAGCATTTTAAAAAACCCAATAGAAACAGGCTCATAGAATTGACTGATTGTCTTACGAACCATGGATCCCACTCCTGCCAAAAGATAATACAACATTAACATTTTTCGTTTTTTTTTTTTTTTAAATCAAATAGTAGTTTCTTGAAAATACGAGAAAAATATGTCGGTGTTTAATTGATGTGGTAAGTTTCCTTACATGACAAGATGGAACTCCCACCTCACGGACTGAACAGTTATAATCACGTCCAGTACGAGAAGTGGTACGAGTATTACACTAAATCACACGTTATTACAGCGAGATCTCGTGTTACAACACAGTTCAACGAGATATCGTGTTACAGCACAGTTCATCAAGTCTCAGCTTTTATTGTCACACAAAGAAGTCCATTGGAAGTTTCACATTAGAAAAAGTGTCATTTAAAAACCTTTTATGTTTACGCTAAAATAAGAATCGCTCGTTTTTCTCGTTTAAAATACATTTCATATATACGAGTTCAATCACGGAAAATGACACTTGCTTTGCGGCGTCTTAAGAGGGCAACCAATCGAAAAAATAAATCCGGAAATAATCTATCGGTAACTATTCATTGGTTCCTTTGTTAGAATAATTAATGTAAAATAGTTTCAGGTTAATTAAGTTGGACCATGGCAGGTCAAATACCCCAGTGTGTCTGGGGACAATATATTACCTGATACCGTATACCACGACATTCCCCCCACACAGTTTATATTTACTGTTTGGCCATTTACATCTATATTTTCATTTTTGGAAATCATTTCTTGTGTTGCCTTTTCTCTTCTCATCGTTAATAATACTTTAAATATGTTTGTCTCATTTTAACTGAAAGAATATTCTTACAACGAAGCTCTCTCCCCCTCGACCCCCTTCTCTCTCCTTCTATTTCGCTTACTCCCCTCCTCTCTCTCCATTCCCCGGCGTTTATACCTGATACAGTATGCTAAGACATTCCCACAAATTAAATGTGTCTTTTTCACTTTTGCTGAAAGAATTCTGACAATGAAGCGTGTTTGCGCCCCCGTCCCATTCGATTGTCTTTTCCGCCTCGTCGTCATCTATGCTCACGACTGCAAAAGTTGATAACTTGATAAATACACCGGGAGCTGTACACGTTAGACCCCTCTATACGTGGACAATACAATAAACTTACCTAGTTTGAAAGTCGATAGTATTATAACACTACAAGTAAATAAAAAAACAAAATTCACTGAAATGGTATCCGTGTGAATTCCATTTCTTGTTATTATCAAAGAAATATGTAATTTAATTCCGCATGACTTGAGCAATTAATACACGCATTAGAACAATGCGTGTTTGTATATTAAACTGGGCGGTTTCTTAACCTGTTGGAGAATTGGATCGCTATCAGATTCTGGTATAAAATTATAAACACATACACAGCTTCTCACGCAAACTTCACGTATTCATGAAGTATATTAAATGACGTCTATGATTCCTTGTGAGGTGGTAACTCATTATGTCTGTGTGAAACTTTAAACAACAATAAAAACAATATATACCACTAACACTGAACTCTGTTTAATTGTGTGATTGCACTGGTGTGCACACAGTTTGTACTATGTTACTGGAATTACACACGTAACAATACAGTAATATATTCTACTCGTGTTTATAAGTACAGCCTGGCAAATAAACTGCTTTAAAAATGTCTTTGTATAATTAATTTCATACTTTTACAATAAATAAACAAACAAACAAACAAACAAACAAACAAACAAACAAACAAACAATAAATAAATAAATAAATAAAATGAAACGTGAGTATTCCACTGTCTAAATTGACCTTATTTTATATGTTATGTAGTAAGGTCAATTTGAACCTAGAAATACTCACCTAATTTATTTATGAATTTTATTCTATCAACCCAAGTCCCTCCCTCCCTCTCTCTCTCTCTCTCTCCACAACGAGATTTAATAGAAATAAAATGTCGTCTTTTCGTTATGGCGGACCCACCAGAACGAAAAGACGAAATAGTTACCCGCTAATTAGCGACTTACAAGTTTCGTTATTTCGTGTTACAGTTGTCGTCTTTTCGTCTTTCCAAGGCGAAAAGATGAAAAGACGACCATTTGAAAACAAGTTAAATGTCGTTATTTCGCGGCAAAATAACGAAATGACACAAATCAGCCACCATATATATTTAAGTTATATATTTATTTAACCCAGATAACTGAATGTCAAACAGATCTGTAAACCAGATAACTTGGTGAATGTCAAACAGATCTGCACTTACTTGAACCAAGCTTGTTGATGCTCGAAATAAAACTTAAGGTCAGCTGATCTACTAATATTAAAAACGCAAAGTTCCATTGATTACTCCATGTAGTAATATGCAGATAATTTGTCACCTGACAAGTATTGTTTACATTATATGTTGTACACTTGGATTACGCATTATATTGAGTGTGCTTTATCCAATAAAATAATTGAATTTGAATTTGAATATCTTTGTTACCGTTGTTTATTAATTATCTGTTCTGTTCACTTTGTATCTGTAAGTACAGTGTATACAGTGTATTCACAGGTGAACATAGCGTAACACTGTTACATATATAGGCAGTCATTAGTCGGACCCTTTGATGAGCGTGTGAGAGATGAAGTATGGACTGACGGAGTCTGTGTCACTCTACCTCCTCTGTAACACACAAGAACGCTGGGGGCACGACAATTTGGCGAGTGAAGTTGACAGCTGGACTACACCCTTCGGTCAGCTTCAACAATGGCCTGGATTGTTGGGGTCAACTGATATGCACTATATACATTTGTTTTTATTGTCTGGGTTTAGCGTCTAGTAATTAATTATTGTGTATTCCAGTGTTAATTGGTCCCTTGTAATTATAGCATACCTTATCAACATGCATCATCAGCGTACAAAGGCAGTCACAGGTAGTAATGACTGTAGGGTTTGTAGGCAATGTGACAGAGAAAAGTACACTTCAGGTTAACTCAATCTTTGCACCCAGTAATTCTTTTGACTCTGTTTATTGTGTATCGTTTACTATGTTATATACAAATTACAATATTTACGTTCTGTTGTTTGCTGTGTTATGTGACGTCCTGCGTAATAATGTTTTGTGCTGGATGGTCGTTTTAGGTCGGAACATTTGGACTTTTTTTTTTATCTTTTTCAATTTTAAATATCTGTCAAGCTCCGCAATATATTTCTTTATTTCTTTACTGGCTACAATTGTTATTTCTACGTATCTCTATGAAAATTGAAGATTAACAAAACAAAACAAAATAAAACAAATAAAATCTAAAGTTGTTTCCCCACATCGTCATCAATTTCTCCTTGTATGTATTTTGGTGAGATCACTTCCCTGTCAGGTATGCTGATATGTGAAGATTAACGTCTTCAGCGACCGTTCGGCCATTGCATTTTGTAGTCAAATATCCTTTCTGTGCGCCTTTAAAAAAAATATTTATGGACAATTCAAAAGCATTAGGATATTGTGACGTCAACACTGGGTCACCAAAGGTTATATAATTCGAATATAACTCGCTGTTCAAAATTAAAAATAAATTCAATAAAAAAAATTGATAAAAAAACATTCCTGTGATATTTCTTCTCAATATCTTTATGCTATTAATACTTAAAACTTTGTTTGATTGTATTGTCTTAACGTCAAATGCGCAAATTTACCCGTCAAATCTCTTTTAAAGTGAATTTACAATTTCTATTTTGACTTAAAAAATATTTCTCAACAAAATTCTGAACTTTCTCCCTCTCCATTTTTTCAAGCTTGTTAATTTTTTAAACAAACAATAAAGTCGGTTTTTGAGGGGAAAACATCAAATTTGCGAAATATCACTTTTGGGGATTTTTCACCAAAAAATGAAGAGCTAATTGGAATGCCTCAAATTTCACAAAATCATCTTTAAATGATATTATGATTAATATATGAAAATTTCAAGAAAATTGAACCGTTAATTCTTGATGTGCTGATCCTCCTTAAGTTAGCAGAAAAAGTATAAACTTTAGAAATATAACCTTTCTCGTAATATGCTTAGACAGATTTTTCCCCTTTGTTTTTCTATTTTAATATATTTCTGCTTACAAGTATTTGTTTATAAAAGTTAACAGTTTAGTTTTCTTGTTTTATTGAATATTTTTATCTCAAGATTTTTGCGACATTTATTTATTCGCAAGTCTTTATATAGTTCCCGCGACTTATTTTTAATTTTACAGAACAATTTTTTTACGATTGCTACAGACTTGTTCTTAGTATACAGTTTTGGTCTAGTAACTGCATGTTTTTCATATCTTTGACACTTTATTTACATTGCCAGCAGAGGGCATGATAACTGATCTATCCTCGTGTATGTGTATATATTTGTAATTGATTTGAATGCACATGAAGATTAGAGCAGTTCGTGTTTTACATCCTGATTTTGATGATCTTGTAGAATTACTTTTAACCCAAGATACAACATTTTTGCTTTGTAAACTAATGTAATATAATAAATGTTATAACATCAATGTGTCTGAATCAAAGAAATTAATTATTTACATAATACATTTACAAAGAATGTAAAACGAAGATCCCAATAAAATGTGTGTAAGTCAGGTTGATAAAAAAAAACCAGTGAGTCTCTCGGGAGGGAGATTCAGTGTTTATGGGGCACACCAAAAATGAATTTCAAGATATAATCCTAACTTGTTACCTACAAAGTGAATTTTTTTAAATGCGTTTTTGGAAGATGATTATTCGATTTCACCTTTCCATTATTACTACTATTTGGATAATGTTTGAAAAACTTATGCAGCATGTTTGTTTGTTTGTTTTATTGGGGTTTATCGTCCCTTCAACTCATGTATAGGTCATATAGAGACGGTGTCTGCTTGTAAAATTGCCCACTTATGGCGACTTTATTGTACTGCCTCACTACAAAATTATGCCGAAGACGCATTGACATAATACTTCTCTCAGTCACATTATCGGTATACTGACACCGAGTCAACCAGTCCTTCTTCCACCCAGATATGCCGAGCGCTTAGCATGGAGCGAGAAGATTGCCTAATCTTAACGTCTTATGTTTTGACGCGTCCTGGGATTCTAACACCCGTCTACCAGCACGGACAGACAGCTAGAAACCTCTGAGCAACTGTGTTGATCTTGTTGTTAGAGGATGGGGATTCAGATGTGTTGATCTTGTTGTTAGAGGATGGGGATTCAGATGTGTTGATCTTGTTGTTAGAGGATGGGGATTCAGATGGGTTTATCTTGTTGCTAGAAGATGGGGATTCAGATGTGTTGATCTTGTTGTTAGAGGATGGCGATTCAGATGAGTTTGTCTTGTTGCTAGAGGATGGGGATTCAGATGTGTTTATCTTGTTGTTAGAGGATGGGGATTCAGATGAGTTTGTCTTGTTTTTAAAGGATGGGTTTCCAATGAGTTTGTCTTGTTTTTAGAGGTGGTGATTCAGATGTGTTGATCTTTTTGTTAGAGGATGGAGATTCAGATATGTTTAAATGATAGGTCTGACCCACAGGCAGAACACAAGGAGCACCATTTCGATAATCTTCCAATTAACTTGAAGGCACGTAACTTGATGCCTGCAAATTGAGTAATATTTTAGCATAGAGAGCCAGTTTTGTTCAAGAGGTCGTCTAAAATGGATAGTACGTTTTTGGATCGAAGTATAACACTAGTAAATATGTTAAGTTACATTTTTGACTTCTCCAAAAACAGTGGATCAATTCAAACCACCACTTTTAGTGTGAGATACCCATGGGTAATGGATATTCACATGTGTTCAAAATATAGTAGGAATTTAACAAAATTGTAACCATTGTGTCCTAATCAAATATTAGACTTTGAGTTTAATGATTGCATAATTATGACCTGTAGCTGTTGAGAACCAAGTAACTATGAGGTAAAAAAAAATAGGTTACATGTTTTGGAGTCAACGTTCACTATTATAAATACCACTGTATCAACTTTGCAAACAATATTTGAGCATTCAATGGGAACCATTCAAGGTAAACATTAATTCAAATTTTGTTTCAAAATATCAGGCTCGGCTCCAAGGCGCATCATGCACAATCAAAAAGGAAACAATTGACGAAATTTAATAACTTTAACTTAAGGATGACCGCTACTGGAAATCAAAGTCTTACAGATTGGCCGATGCTCATTATATAAGTCAATTGACATAAATGCTTTTCATTTATGCAAAAATAAGGATAGGCCAATAATCTCGTTTTTAAGATATAACCGTTTTAAACTTTGGCGGGAAAAGAACACCTCTAGATTTTTTATAAGTAATATATGGGGAAAAATAGGTTTTTAGGGGCCTTAAATAACAGAGAAAGAGTCTTACGAGTTTTGAAATATTTTGGTAGATGGGTATATAAGGTGTATTTTTTTAAGAATAATATCACAATATAGGGGTCAATGGGCAAATAATTTCCAATGTATTAAAAAAACCAGAGGAGTTACAAAACACTAGGTAAATACATATAGAAATATGAGTAGCGCGCATCCTTAATCAACTATTGAACCGAGATTAATGTTCGTATAGGGGCTTATTTTGGCCATAGAAAACAATGTTTTTCAAAGATTGGCTCTGGGATAAAAATAGATTACCTTTGGGGGATTCAACACTAATGTTATAATAAATAATTTAACTCTACTGCAGTATACGCTTTCCATATTTCGACGTTTGCAAAACCACAAGGGGGAAATACAAAGTTGTTCTACTGATAGGTCTGAGGTAAACACTTAATTGATACATTGACACACTTCAATAAATGTAACATATATAAAGATTTCCAAACTTATTTATTTTTTTAGATAATAAATCCTTATTTTCCCGGCGATTTGATGCTTTGCATCAAAGTTTTCTTGTGTGTTTAAAAGGAGATTCAACACTTTGTCACAATCTGATATGTTATCTTGTGATGACAACATTTCCTGTTAAATCTATAAATAAATCGCCGTGTATTTCTAAACTACGATGCCCGTTGCAAGTAGACTGGTCACTTCACCCTGATACGCTTCGCATATTGGATATTGGATTATCACACAATCACACCCTATTACGCTATACTAGTAGTGTATGTTATAGTTGCGAGACAAGCAAATCAGGAGAAAGTTTATTAAACTGGTTAATCTCTGTCAACATATTTTCAAATTTGATTGCCGCAAAAAGTTTGTTTTTAAATCTACAATGAAATGCTCATTTTTAAAAAAAATAGGAAGTAGATATTGAAAATTTGAAGAAATATTTTCCACTTAAAGGGATGTAACCACTGATTCTAGTTAACTCCATTGAATGTAAACGAACGATACCCTGAACAAAACAAAAATGCACTAAACAGTCTGTTGACTTTGTAGATATAGATAGTCTCCGTGTCAACATAAAACTTCACATTCTGATAAACTTTTAACGTGCCAATCCGACGTCAGTGAAAAACTTCCAGCTGTGCTACCGGAATCTATTGACAATGACGAGCGCCCC
>JAUMGZ010222071.1:0-11418 GCA_032359645.1 Pododesmus macrochisma
GTTATTGAGACATAAGAAATGTGAAAAAATGAAAGAACATTACAGCTTGGGGGAATAATTTCCCCAGAATTATACGCCAAATTGAATGGTTGTGATAAAAAATCACGAGCAAGATATACACTGTCAGATGTGCATACGATGATTAACAACACAGAACTAAAATGAACAATTTTAAATCCTCCAAAATTAGAAAATATCACTTAACTTGAGTTTTTTTTTTAAATTTCCCCATAATTGTGTTGTTGTTCCAGATTTTGAAATATTCATATCCAGGAATCCAGAATTCAAATTATCCTATATCTTATTTTAAACTATACAATTCTAATTTTATAAATCTATGAAAAAAGAGCTTACGTTTGAAATACAAAACAACCCTAATCAAACTTCTGAGAAACAAACATTGTCCCTCAAGAGATTTAAAAACCGGAGTTGTGTTGGCTGAAAATACAGATACCAATGAATTGTGAAAGCAGGAAAAAATATATCACCAGTTTGTCAATATATACCATACTAAATGAGACTCTATTGAAGTATATGTTTTTGACTGCAAGTGAACCTTCACTAATCATGTTTTACTACTACATGCTATTTTAAGAAATATTTAAGTATGACCCGACTTCTACACTTTAATCTTCCCATTTATCTAATGTTTTTCAATGCAAGTGAACATTAACTATAATCATTATTATAACTACTACAAATGATATTTAAAGAAATATTTGAGTCAAATTCCCCTCTTTCAGCAGTGTTATGTTGTAAATCAGCAAGTGAATTAAGGTTAACTACTTTTTCTCTATTATAAATAAGTATATTTTAAAAACTGCTAAACATCATTAGTAAGCAATAATGATCCCCATTCTACAATTTTGACGCTATAAGGATTTACAATAATTGCATAATTGGTTGTATTTAAATTTAAAGGTTGTCAAATTTCCTTATCATCAATGAATCAGTATTTATGATCTTTGTACCATTGATTATAATTAAGGCAACATAATTTGAACATCTGAATCATTCTTCTCTAAATTCTTTTTAAAAATAATCATAACTCACGCAAGCACATAGTAAACAAATTTTAAAAGACTAATCAATAGAAAGCTTTACTTAAAAAGCTGAAATTAAATATATGTCAAATAGTTATTCCTGACTTTAAAATTACTGTTAATATAATCAAAATATCTTAAAACTAGAGAATGTTTGTAAAACATGCATATGTCCCTGCAATATTGAAAGTCTTAGTAAATTTAAGGCAAAGATTTTAACCACAATCTAAGTGGAAAATCTATGTCACAAAGGTCACTTTATTGATTTTATGTGTAGAATTCTCTTAAGAGAAACACATGAAGTTTCAAGTCTGTTGGTCTTATCCTTGCTTGTCAATGAAGTAGATCAAAAAGTGTAACTTAGAATCTACGCAAAATTGATGAAGTGGAAAAACTAGACAATGAAAGGTCAAGGCGACCTACCTTTAATTTTGCAGGTGAATCACATATAAAGTTTTCAAGGCTGGATCTTTAACTTCCTAGTAAAGGGAGTCAATCAAAAAGTCTAACCAATGTGTGAAGGACGGACAGACAGACGAACAGAAAAGGCAAATGTTTAACGGCCGGACTACTTTTTACCAGGAGTATAATTTAAAGCAAGATCGAGGCCCATTGGGCCTTAACATCAACCTTGATACATTAGCAATGCAAGATTATCTTGCAACAAGATTTCATAACGATTACTTACAAAACCAACAAAGTCAGTAGATAGTATATATTAGCTAAACAAGAGGCCTATATGGCCTTAACGTCCATCTGAAAACATTAACAATGCAAAATGATATCTTTAAGGAACATCTACATAAAGTTTCGTGAAAATCTGATCAACAGTTTCTGACAAGAAGTCGAAAATGCCTAAGCCATATTATTATATTATTAACTTTTCTGATATGATATATGACCTAAACATGAGGTAATGGGTTGTTAAATCCCAATGAAACAAACACACTTCTTTAAAATTATCTCACTTTTTATTATTTTAACATGTATAAGTCAAATGAGTAACCTCCCTTGGTACAAATAAAAATGAAGTTATGAAAACAAGAGGCCCATGGCGCCTAAATGTCCATCTGGATTGATATTTGAATACTTTGACCCTAGGGTCACGCCTTGAACAAAGTTGGTTCTCCATGCCCTAAAGTTACTACAAATCAAAGCATTAATGATTAATCCCCTTTTGGCCCCTCTAGTGGCTAAACCTTGGGGGCCAAGCCCCTTCATTTAAACAAATCTTATACCCCTTCCGCTAGGGATGTCTTCTTCGAAGTTTGGATGAAACTGGTTAAGCTGTTTTGAAAAAGAAGTAAAAAAATGAAAATTAGTGTTTCCATTGTGTTTTAAAAGTAATTTTTTTTCTGTGTGTGCCTAAATCTGTGTTGTTGGTTTTTATGGGTACGCCTCCATTTGCTTCTTTTATTTGCACATGTCCATTGACTTACGTCTTTCGAATATCGTCTTGGGTTTTGTATCTACAATGTACTAGAGTATAAGACTGCATTTTGATGTGTATTAATTTGTTTACATTCTTATAATTACAGTTTAATTTTCAAATTGGTAAATTAAGATTCTAACTTACCTCATAAACACTGGTTACTTTCAAATTGTAGAATATGGGTATATATACATTTGCTGCCACACCCATCGCCAGTATATATGAAACGCCGAACCACATGTACATTGTACCGTACCTATACATCTCCACGGGGACACCAAGTAATGCAATAGCCGACATGAAACTCGCCAGCAAGGACAGCGAAACGGGGAACAAATTCATTTTACCACCGGCTAGTAGAAATTCTTTTGTCGAATGCTTATGTCTGTCTTTGAATGCATAAAAGATGCCGATGCCCGACGAAATGGCTAACGTCAAAGCAAAAAGCACATAATCGGCGGTTTGGAAAGATCTCTTCACTCCCGTGTGGATACTGTACTGACTGTCCGTGTCTGCCATGGTTGGGGTTGTGAGATGAATACAATGTGGAATCCGAATTTATATGGTCGATAGGAAGTAAGTGGGTGCACAGTAGTTTGTCGGAAGAGGTGGTGTTGTACTGACGAACGTCCGCGTCCGTACGGTCTCACCAATGTTGGTTTAAATCATATACACACTACAACGTGTATATGTAGACGTTGACAAAAACAAGTCCTTGTATCACCTATAACAAATTCAAAGATACCGAGAACTTCACGTCTCCACTTTTATATGCGATAAAAAAGTTGTAACATTGGAAATTCACGAAACGTCATGGAAGAAAACGAAAGTAAAAGTGCCCGACTTCGTGTGATTCTGAATCAGTCAATTTGTAACATGTGTGATAGTCGCTGTGGGTTTTCCTTATCATAAAAGCAATCTATTGAAATGTATCAAATAAACTCAAAATACTTAATACCTTGTAATATACATCTATTATATCATATTTATCGGAGGCACGATTCAGATTGAATTTGTGTATTTGTAATCTATGTTAATACGGTGATCTTTGGTAAGTGAATGTATCATTTAATCCAAAAATTGTTGTTATTCATATAAACTCAATGTTAATGGAGACAGCTTAACGAATAAAGATATCTTCATTCTTATCAAAACATGTTCATTCGTGAAAGAGATATTTGAATTCCTAATAAAGATATCTCCATTGCAAATTTAGGTATCTTTATTTTGAATATAGATCTATCATAATTCTGAGTTTATATTTCTTTTTCTACATTGAAGGTATCTGCATTCTGATTTTAGATATATCTAATTGTGGTATCCTGATATACATATCTAACTGTGAGAATCTAGATATCTTCGTTACAATACAGATAGGTAAATATCTACATTCCGAATGAAGATACATTGTACCTTAAATGGTCGATAAACACACATATCAAAGCTTATGTATTGATTAAATGATAAGTTCGCTTGCCAAAGTGACCTTTTAGTTTATGTCATAAGGAAACTTGTGAATGGTGTATAACAACCGTTTACTTTTTAGTAAAAAAAATCCCGAACAACACGATTAATTTGAATTAACCGAACAAAAGACATGGGCAAACAAACACTCATATCGAACAATTCAATGTCAGAGCAAGAAAAGGGGATTAACGTCACAAAAAAGTAAACCATAACATAGTTTTCTTATTCAGTAAATTCCAATATAGATTTAGGAATTGAGTACGATTTTGCGTGCATGTGATGCAAAGCTATACAGGAAAACATACTTGTACAAGGCAGTAGTGTTAGTAACAGTACATCACGTGAGTCCAAATGTACTAGTACTTTAAGTGGTATAGTTTAACTTGTGGATCCGGATCGTGGAAAAGTTGAAGTAATAGATCCGGTTAAATTAGTTCTTATAGTAACTGGTGATGTTTTGGTACCAAATTAGCAATCACGTATCTTATCTAGTAAATGGCACATACCACGGGAATTAAATAAAATTGCAGAAGAAAAATCTGACTATAGATAGCTCAATACATCTCGTGAATACACATTGACGTATTTATTTAAGTTGATTCATGGTTATCTGATAGAAATTGAATTGTGTGTTTGTTCTGTTCTTAAAATATAAGTAAGATTTCGGAAAACAGTGATGCGTTGTACGTGAGCATTTCGCAAGTTCTAAATTTAGAACTGACCGGTTTTCCGGAAAATCTAAAACAAAACGTTTTCTAAATACAAAATGTTCAACTCTCCTTGTCATGAGATTATGACCCAGTATAACCACGAGATAATATATCAGCCATGTTTATTGCCAAATATTTACACAAAATAGATTGAGAAATTTTGAATTTTCTTCGTTAGTCGATTATATATATTTGGAAGAAAAAAACGTCTACTCGGGTGATAACAAGAATGAGAACTCTTACTCATACAATGTATCGTTCTTGTTTATTGGAGCTTCGGATATTTTAATCCACATTTTCTTATTTTATTGAATGCGATGCAACATGGATTAATAATACAAAAACATTGATATTGAAAGTTCCTGACATTATTACAACAATTGATACACAATTTTTTGTGTGTACAAATTGAATATAGCTCATGAGATTTTTTGCTTTGCTTCATTATTCAGTTAACTAATTAACTTCTGTGAGGTCAATGACGTAATTTCCCGGAGGAACTGTTCTAGCATACAAAGGAAGTATTTTACTTCTGCTATACTTAAGGTGATTTCCGGATAAACGCATACGCTTTAATACTTGCCAACAAAATCAAAATATTATTTATGTCATTAAGTTCAAATATTCTAACAATAACAACGTCAATTGGTACACAAGTGTAATTATTGTTTATTATGGTATGCATGTATTAAACGAATCATACGTGTACGCCATGTACATATCATCACAAAATGTCTCCTTTTATGTGTGTGTATTACGTATATCTTGATAGTAACACATTTAGTAACGACTGTTAAACAAATATTGATTTATTTTGTTAGGTCTTGGTGCTTTTATAGCGCGTAGTCAAGTCTTATATTTTATTTTAACTGAAAAGTACGTGTATTAAGCGTAAAGCTTTGCAACTGTTTTTATAACCATTAATTTATTACCTTATGGTATATTGCATGTATGTCTAATAGTTCTATATAACTGTTATGATTTGTTATTATTTCGACTGTAAAAAAGATTATTTGAATGTGTATGATGCATTGATCGACTGGCAAGTTATGCAATAGTTCACGAGTTACGACGGAATATGAATAAATAGACGTGTGACATAAAGGGAAAACGCGAAGAAATAGAAGCACGGATCAACTGTTAATGTGCTTATTAAAAGTCACGTTTAAGTTCATCGACAAATACACAACATTCGTGGAAATGATAATTATAATGCTGACGCGCCTAGCTCGTAGTTCTTATTTTATCCTATAATGGATTTTCTCGGAATTTTCACGCTGGGAATTGTGGGCGTAATACTCATCAACAGGTGACCTACACTAGTCATATGACCTATGTCCTGGGGCCAAATAATCCAGATACAGTACATCTTAATTTTATCGTACATTTGTTATACACAACAGGTTGACAGAAAACAATCGGACATACTGTATTTATACTTTAATAAATGACATTTATGAATCAAACAGAAAATCCTATAGACCTAAGATGTCAGTTCATTTAAATACAGTAATCGACGGAGTTATATTTGTGAAGGAGTTTATCTGAACGCCGACGCGACCGTAAACAGGATCCCTGTCAAAAACGAAATGCAAAAAAAAACTTACCATAGTGCATCAAAATAAAATAAAAAAAACATGCAATCAGCATCCCACTACAAAATTTTCCATTACATTACAAATAATATTTGTTAAATATATTTAAACTAAATTCTACTTACCACTACCATTGAAACAGGCGAAGATCAGCAGCTTCGTGATATTTAAATTCGAGCCATACACCTAATGATGTTAAATCACGCGTGCGCACAGTTGATATCGCCAAAATGGACAGAATGCAATCCAAAACATGCCTCCAACAAATATGATATTTATAAGAGGAAATATCAAATAATATGTGTAAGACACCCTCGTCCCGAATTCTATGTCAAGCTTCGAAACAACCGTCATTAATTGTCGCTTTTGAGAAAATGAATTTAAAATAGACAAGATCTCGGTAAATCAATCCTTCAAAAGCAAACGAAGGGTGTTGGGTGTGGTGGGGTGAAAAATCACGATGGTAATGACGGGAAAAACACACCCCAACAATGATATTGTCTTGCCAAAAATATAATATGTGCGCTCGGTCAAAATAGGGATTTTTCAACATATTCCTCTGGACACATGTTTCGGACAACACAGTCCTCAATAGCAAAGGTGACTTTATAATTCATATATGATTAAATAGTATCAACTGACAGAACGTATTAAGAGGGAATAAATGACGGCGTGACTCACACATTCTTAATTAGAGGGACCGACGGCAAAGGAAAACGCCGACACACATCAAAGAACAGAAATATTAATAATACATTTAACCACATGACAAAAGAACCTCCGGGCGGAGCTACTAACACGAAAAGACTTGGAATATTCGTTCAGTAACATGAGTGGTGCGGTTAAATCTATTAAACGGATTCCAACCTGCCCACTTAACCCGCGAAGGTAAGGACCTCAAACTACAACCATTTAAAAATTCCACATTAACCTATTTGACATTAAATCATGACTAAACAAGTACATAATACAGGAGCAGCCGGTAAAATAAACATGCATAGTAAACTTGAGTGAACTCATATAAAAGAAGAATTATGTCTGTCTGTCTGTCTTTTGATCATATCAAATTATTCCTCTAGGGCGGGGTTGTTCGAAATAGCTGCCCAGAGAAATACGTTGATAGTGTCATATTATGACTGCACTTATATATCTAAATTGTGGACAAAGCCATTTTATAGTAGCATCCGAGCAAAGTTTTTTCTTTCTTTTAAACATCAGGTTTTTCTACCATCCCACCCCGTTAATGTTTCAAAGATAAAAAATCATGGGTATCTTAATTCTATAGAAGAAAAGTATCGTTAAATTAAATATATATCATCAACTTTAAACATTAAAAGTGTAAAATATATCTTTAATTCTATTTAGAATAAGATATACCTAATTAACACGGAAACATAATTGTGGGTGACACTGTGTCGCAGGAAACGCTTTCTCTTCCGTGGACATCTGGTTTCGCTTATAGTTTTTGAAGTTCGTGATGTTTCCTTTGAGTATGATAATTATATAATGTGTTGTTGTTTTGTGTGCGTTCCCCTATTTTATTTGCCCATGTTCATGAACTTGTCAATCTTTTGAATATCGTCTTCTTTTTCGTAATTAAACCTTAAACATTTAAAGATAAATCAGTATTCAGATATTCAGTAGCAGTCTCAACAAGATATCATTCAAGTCTCATTAGATATCTTTAAATGGTCTATAAGATATCTTTGAAACTTTATATAATATCTTAGATTTGTAGGTAAAATAACTGTACACTGACCTGCTATTTATTTGTAGGTAAAATAACTGTACACTGACCTGCTATTTATTTGTAGGTAAGATAACTGTACACTTCCTGCTATTTATTTGTAGGTAAAATAACTGTACACTGACCTGCTATTTATTTGTAGGTAAAATAACTGTACACTGACCTGCTGTTTATTTGTAGGTAAAATAACTGTACACTGACCTGCTGTTTATTTGTAGGTAAAATAACTGTACACTGACCTGCTATTTTAAATTCTAATAAGCAACCAGACTTCTCATGAACAAAAACGAAGAAAATTTCAATTCATTCAAACCATGGTTCAACCTTTATTTCTTATTTATATCTCCTGTGGCCCTATTGATTATCACAGGGAAATATTATTTTACAGATAACTACGTTTTGAAATTATGAACAAATACTAGTCCTAGTAAAACTTTTTATGTTCCAATTGGAAAGATTTGGACAAACTCGAATCTCTCTTTCATAAGGATGACATATATGACATTTCAAAGCTTAAGTAATTGTACTTCACCAGATAGATTTATCGAAATTATAAACATAATTTAAACGCTAACAATGTTTGACGTACGTTGATAAAACATCCTAACCTTCTTTCATCAAACGATAAATGGGTATTAAATACACAAAAAGACTAAAGAATATCACCAAGGTTGACACATGTGTATCACACCACTCCTACTCTTCGCGAACACCTTGTTCCGCTTCATTTTTTTTTTAGTAAAAGTGCATAATGCTTCCTTTTTAGTTACATATTTGAATTTCATGTGTATTTTCATTTTTTCCCTCTCCCATCGTTTTTTTTTTGATTATCCATGGCATGTTCATTGACAAGGATTTGGTTTTTACTTTCTTATTTTTGTATTATTATTTGGTATAGTTTTTGTACATCATAACCATCGTGAATTTTTTGTCACCGTTTCCCCATTTGGCACTGTAGCTTTTATTTGCTGAAGTCTTGTCTATTTAAAACTAATTCTTCTCTTGCGTCCATTAATGACAGCAGCTTCGAGCAAGATCTGGGGTTCGGGACGGGTTGTCTCACACAGACTTTTGGCTCCTTCGTCTTATAAATATCATATTTATCGGAGGCATGATTCAGATTGCATTTTTGTATTTAAAGCCTCTTGATTGTCTATTACCTATGTAATAATTGCAGTTTATTTTAACATTTTCCGTGTTAATATATGTAAATTACAATAACGGCATAATAAATACATTCTTATTAAAATAAGGAATACGACATAACAAGTCAGTTTCATATCAATAATGGCATATAAAGATTGTTACTATTAGATTGTTGCCGACGTGACAACTTCCGAGGCAGTACCTAACATCACTTAGAGTCCGTTCTCGGCCATTTGCCACGATACTATAGATTGATATAACAAGTCCGTTTTTGAAATGTTGCGGGAAAAAAGAAAGAGTTCCTTCGTCACAAATTTCTGCTACCATGCGTAGAAATGACAAAGACATCACGATGAGTGACACACATGACGCAGAAAATGTTCTCTTGGCGAAATTTTAATGATAATATCATATACATTGTACAAACATAACGTTATGAAAAAATGAAACAAAACGATAATCCCCTTGAGTGAAACAAAGTCCATTTCCAGCTTGGCAAGAGATGTGAATATGTATGCCCACTGGCTATTAATATGTAATATTTTTGTCCTCTGGTAGATATTATGTTTATTGGGGTCCCAGTTCAGTTTATACGATTGTATATTGTTTCGCTTTGAATGCAAGCACACATTTTACCAATCATGAAAGACACAAAACATTACATTAAAATCAGTTAAGGAATGAAAAGACCCATTAGAAGATTGCAGGCAGTTTAAAAACTACCATAACCAGTTCAGTTTAAAAGGGGTTAACACATTGTTTTAATTAAGTTATTTCTTTTGAAAGTATTGAGAGAAAACAGTTTCGGTAAAAATGGATTGCAGCACACTGTAGACACATTAGACAATCGTATATTAAAACACAAACGTTCTATAACACATGTAATGAACACATGTAATGAACACAAGTAATGAGCACATGTAATGAACACAGGTAACGAACACAGGTAATGAACACATGTAATGAACACAGGTTACGAACACAGGTAACGAACACAGGTAATGAGTAAATGATTAAAATGTAATATAACATGTATGATAATGAATTAGCTCCATCCATTATATTTTTCATCAGATGAAAGTGCTCTGCCCTCTTCCGTTTCATATTTAGACTTGTTGTTCCCCTTGTGTATGTTAGTGAGGACGACAGCTTCATCGCTTTGACCGTTGTGAGAGTCGTCATATTTCTGTAATTATAACGTTGTGAATTAAACTTTTATTGAACAAACCTGCAAATTATGAAATATAATAATAAAATCCGTCAGCTTATCAAACCGATATTCAAGTCTGTACAAGGTTTTGATTCATAAGACAAGAAATGTAAGTGATAGATGTTGAAATGTTTTCTTATAAACTAACAGAGCACATAACTTCCATATTGAAATAGAAAAGTATACTTTATATAAACAAATGAAGAGATAAATCATGGTGACCCTATTGACGATCGTACAACGCTATTGTTATGAAAATTGTCTCCTTTGAATGAATAAAGCCGTAATCATATTAACAAAGAATAACTTGTTCTTCTATAAATATCAGTTGGTGTTTTCTATCATGCACATGAATTACGCAGTTTTGGACATCAAAGTATGTGTGAATACAATATTCATCCAAGGTGAAATGTACACATGAAAACTCTCTAGTAGCTATTGCATCTATATGTCGCCCGTTGCCAAATTTGTATTTGTCATGTCCGATTACATGTAGATGTTATTTAGAATTAAGTTGATTATAAAGTGTCGTTGGAAAGATATCGTTAGCCTTTGATTTTTTCTTCTAAATAACCATTGCTCTGTATATTTGATTTTATTTTCCACCCCTCCCCATTTCATCCATGGATTAAAGATAGATTGACCAGGTCCGTTTAGTCTGTAATCGCTGAACATCTTAGTTTTGACTTTTCGCACTTACAAACATGATTTTATAACATTTCTAAGTATCGCACTTACCCCTTCGTGATCCACGCCAAACCTAAGCGGTCGTCTTATTTTCTCTGGTAAACATGGCAAAAGTACATCAAAAACTGGACATATTAAACGTGCGTCAATAGTTTTTGGATCTTGTCGTCCTATGTAAAACAGAAATGATACCATAAATACACAAGTAAATGTTCATGCTCTATAAGGGGGTCGCGGTGGCCTAGTAGTTAAAGTCGCCGACTTGTAATCATAAGAGCCTTTCACCTCCTAGTTCGATTTCCGCCCGGGGCGTGCTAGTGTGAGAAAGTTGCCAGTGACTTGCCGCAGGTCGGTGGTTTACTCCGGGTACTCCGGTTTCCT
>JAUMGZ010222082.1:0-11417 GCA_032359645.1 Pododesmus macrochisma
CAACAACAACAACAACAACAACAACAACAACAACAACAACAACAACAACAACAACAATAACAACAACAACAACATGTAGTCTAAATCTACTGACAACAGCTCATGCTAAAGTGACACATTTACCATTAAAACCACAGGTGAGTTTAAACTTTAAAATTTTATTAAAACACATTTCGTTGTCATGTTAACACATACAATCCTATGTACAGTTTGATTTACATTTGAAGTGAATTAAACAGAGGGCTCTCAAACAACGTCATATTCTGTCATATTCCGTCATGCATCGTCATTTTCCGTAATGCAGCGTCGTATTGTCACGCAGCGTCATATTCCGTCATGCATCGTCATATTTTGTCATGCATCGTCATATTCCGTCATTCAACGTCATATTTCGGTCATGCATCGACATACTCCGTAATGCATCGTCATATTCCGTCATGCATCGTCATATTCCGTCATGCATCGTCATATTTCGTTATGCATCGTCATATTCCATCATGCATCGTTATATTCCGTCATGCATTGTCATATTCCGTCATGCCATCATTATTTTCCGTCATGCATCGTCATACTCCGTCATGCAGTGTCATATTCCGTCATGCATCGTCATATTCCGTCACGCATCGTCATATTCCGTCATGCATTGTCATATTCAATCATGCCATCATTATATTCCGTCATGCATCGTCATATTCCGTCATGCAGTGTCATATTCCGTCATGCATCGTCATATTCCGTCATGTATCGTCATATTCCGTCATACATCGCCATAGTCCGTCATGCAGTGTCATATTCCGTCATGCATCGTCATATTCCGTCAGGCATCGTCATATTTCGTCATGCATCGATATATTCCATCATGCATCGTCATATTCCGTCATGCATTGTCATATTCTGTAATATTCCGCCATGTTAGGGTTCACTCTAATGCTCAAGTTTTATCTATCAAACTTGTAGTGCCATTCAGTCAGGAATTGGTCGTCGCAAATTACTATTTTTTCTAAAGTGGAATAAAATTCACAAAGACTCTTGAAGGTGAAAACATCTCTACTTTAACCACTCTAGATGCAATAACTGAAATTTGGAAACTTCCCGAAATGATAAATTTCACACAATGTTGGTTACAAAAATCACACTCAACCAGGGTTAAGTTGGTGTTTATGTCACTTTAAAATACTTTAAATCAAAACATTAAGACATTGTTCTTTCACAAAACGACAGATTTTCCATGTAGATTAACGGTACATGTAACATGCGACATCAGTTTTTTTTATAACAATACACATATTTTGAGTTCAGATTTTTTGTCTCATAATAAAAGTTAATTTGTTAATAACACATTTTTTTGTTTAAATCTGGCTATTTGTGGGTCAGTTAAACCCTAAACTCTAATCAAGAATGTCCATATCAATATAGTACGTTGACTGAATAGAGGAAACGCCCAAAAGATTTACCCCAAACAAAGACCAGAGAGACGTTGTATTGCCGAATAATGAGGAAATAAGCAGAGTTTAAACAGTAAGCTCTGGTATGACCAAAGCATACCTTAATTCATTTAATACGACATACAATGAACCGTCCTAATTATGTAGGAAGTTTATGTAAATAGATCTGGTTATTTCAACGCTACATCGTTATATTCGACCCACAAAATTGACCTAGCGCTGTTTTAACCAGTGGAAATCAGTATTCGATAACAGAAAATAAAATGTTTGATGTTAAGGCCAACCGTATAAGTTTATTTTAGTCTCTTATAGATGCCATGTAATACAACAGTGCACGTGACTAGTGGCGTTATTAACCACGGTTTCATACGTTATAAAACGTTTGGTTCCTTGACATTAGACCGTTTCATTGTATGTACATGTATTTCCTGTAATAGTACTAAACAGGGTTACAAGCAAAGTGTCTTTGAACACCGAGTTTTGATATCTGATTATTACAGGAAGTTCAAGGTCATTTCTAAAAGCGGAAACTAACGCCATAATCAAAATGGCGGCTTTTAACTATTGTTTCGAATCTTTTCAGCCATCATATAAAAAAGAAATGTTTCATGTGTGTTTAAAGAGCGACTTTGGGGCAACTTTTATTGTCTCAAGTTGGTAAAAAGGGTTTGAAACCAGTCCAGACGAAACAAAAACATTTACAGCCTAGAGTTTAAAACGACGTCTCTACTGAGTATTTTTAATTATAAATACCAGTATACATTTATGATGATACTGTAAACTAGGTCCATCCCTTTGTCATGCTCGTCAAAGTCACATTTATAGATTCCGTTTATACATAAATATCTATAAACTACAACACCACAATATTCAGTCAAACAATCAACAACAACAAGTATATTCTCAGTAATCACTATACCTTCTTCAGGTTTAGGTTGATCGGTTTTTACCTCAAGTTGCGGTTCTGTTGCATGTAAAATAATATCAACGTTCCAATATAAAACTAAACAATTTACTACTAGTCTAGAGTACACAGGTACATCTTGGTGTATACTCTTATATCAAAACAAAGATGTTTCGACGGAAATTTAGATTTTGTTATTTCATTTCGCGTGTCATGCATATGTACAAAACACACAAAGGTTTTTGTAACGTCATCATGTTCAACTAGCAAATTAAGCGTAGTTTATCTATGTACTTGCTAGGAAAATTGAATACTTACTGATAGGGCAGCAAGACGAAGTTTCTGTATGCTAGTGCAACATTTTGAAATAGAAGCAATATTAAAAGCTTCGGAAAATGATAAGGATAATAAATTCAAATATCGGAATATTTGAGAATTAATAGGTTTTTTTTAAATGTTCACAGATCCTGGAATTCAAAACGTTCTTTACTCGACAGATTAACTTACTTTGTGATTTAAAAATATACAATCCTTCAGGAAATATATAACACAATAATCTATATGATAATCAAACGAATCTTAATAATTAAACTGTTTTTAAATACACTTTTTCAAATATAATTTATTTCCGGTAAATTTATTTTTATATTTTTTATGGATTTTAACTATTTGTTAATTCAACAAAAGTTCCCAAATACCAAAAATATATTTCAATGCACCAGTATGTATATATCATCTACAGTAATGAATTAGAAATACAAAACTATAGGTATTATTGCTATATAAATTGTTACCATAGAAACAAAGTCATTACAGGTTTATTTTTCAACTACCTTGTTATAACGCTAGGTGTCGCCTTTAAATTATAACTTGAGTGTTTGGTTTATTTAGCGCCACCTAGTGGGAATTAAAAGTATCAAAAGGCTGTATAAGTCTAGTTGCCTAATTTAGTGTATGTGGGAATGCAACAACGTACCAACTTCTCGTATATATTCCTCAATGGAGAACTTAGCATCTAGATGACCGCATTCCTTGCCGATAATCTTTTTGACGTTTTCAGAACCATTGAAGATAATGTGATTGACCCCACAATGCACAGCGGCATCTACCGCATTCAATCCCTATGGAATAGACACAGAAAAGGATATAACACAGTTATACAAAATCTATCTCTGAATGTGATATCAAGCAACCATAATTGATATGTTGCCTTTACATGTTAAAAATAATGCATAATTTTAAAATATTTTCTAGTTCGCATATAAAATTAAAAATACACTGTACTGTATATGTACGAAAGTTTTATTTCAGGAATCCTCATACACTTTTTCGTTGGGACAGGTATAGATATTGAATCTATAATAATAGACATTCGTTTCCCGTGTCTTTGTTATATTCCCCTCGTGCTCATCTAACTGCTGTTCGTCGCTATGGTGTGCATCGACGACTTCCGTTATAGCTTTGTAATTGGAATTACCTCCACTACAGCGCAAAATGGCACGTGCATTTATATACCCCGTCATGATTACGAACATAGCCGTATGTAGCCTGGCAAGCTAACCAATCAGAATACGACAGTAACAATAACACCTTTCCAACTCAACCGAAACATATCATGATTTTACGAGTCCTCAAAAGTCACATTATTACAATAACAACATGAGGTCCCACTAAATCACTACCAGTTCTGTTGCTGTCGACTCCTTATTGGCCGCGTAACAAGAAGACAACTGCAATTAAAATTGGTGACTTACTCGGACTATTTCTTTCTGTTTATTCCTGTCTTCCCAGTAGTGAGTCGTTAAAAACATCACATCCGCCCCCACCAGGGCTTTCTCAAGAGTCTTCGGTTCATCTAAATTTGCACTCACAATAACAGCGCCTGTGATATAAAAACATGCACAGATATAAAGTTTGTCAGCGTGTGATAACCAACCTAACAGAAGGACTTAGCATAGTATATCAGACCCATAGAAATAGTGTAGTTCTTGGAACTCTACTTTGGTCGCCTTATGTTATTATGACAGTGTTTGTTTGTTTGCTTGTTTGTTTTATTGGGGTTTAACGTCCCTTCAACTCGTGTATAGGTCATATCGAGACGATGTATGCTGGTGATAGCGCACACTGATGGAGATTTCATTTTGCTGTCTCATGAAATATCCCGCCGCAGACACATTAACATGATACCACGCTTGGTCACATTATCCTGACACCGAGCCAACAATTCTTCCTCATACCAAATAATGTTTCGACCTTAACAGTGAGCCATAAGAGTAGCTGTCCTTTTAGTTGTTTGTTTTGTTTTTGGTTTTGTTATGTTTTATGTTTTTTTCCAATTTCAGACCGGTACTTATAATTTTTCTCTACGGCTATTTTGTACTTGAATTCGCTGATACGTTCTGTAGTTTAGACTGGTGTCCTTCCATTTTTCACACCTCTTCGCCAGGGCTGCGCTCCGCTAGCAGCGAATCAAAAGGAGAGAACCAGTCTAGCTGTAGTTTTGCAGCTTCTGTAAAAGAACTGCTTGGCTGACAGGCGATTTGTCTCTTCTTAGAAACTTTTTTTAATTTTCAAATAATCCGGTACATACATTCATTCCGTTACCTTCTAAACCTATTTAAGTGTTATAAAGTTAGCCGGTCTAGGTCCCAAGCGGGGGTTTGATAGATAGTAAATTACCCCTTATCCCTAGTGGTTTCTAAGACGCTTTGGTGTGCACTGTCTCAAGACTGCACGATAATAAAATTGATAAAATAAGTAGACGCAGTGTGTTTAGATTTACGATGCTGCCTATACATGTACATGAATATTTAATGGTGGCAGACAGATTCAGGAATTTACTAACTGGTAGTCTAACACATCCGGACAGACTGGCACACAGATATAGGATTGAGTTTGGTGGCGACTTAAGTTTTAGTCCACTTTTACACATTTTAGAAAAATATCTACAGATGTTTTTAAATTTACCATGTTCGGCCAAATCCTGAGCGGCGTCACAGCTTAAATGACGCGTCACACATTTGACTTTGAATCTGTATGGATCGCTGAGAAGAGTCTTTGCTACAGCTCCACCCAGCATCCCCGTGGCACCAAATACGACCACGGTGATTGGCTCATCAGAGTCATCAATGCTTGATCCACAACCCATCCTGCAAAAAGACATATGTTGAAATTATAGTCGAAGAAACGTTTTCGCTCACGTACAGAAAAACGTGATTGAATAGTTATATTGACTGGGTCCGTTAATTAATATGGTGTTTTTTTCTAAATCATATTTACATATTTGATAATGATAAAATTATAGACCTTATATTTTTGCCGGATAATTTTTTTTTTAATCGTCACAAAACATTTCATACAAATAAATAATACAACATGTCAGCAAGAAAGAAAAATTATCTTACTTAATCATACATAGTTTATTATATATAGCCCATTAAAAAGTATAATGCCATTTTTCATACACAATATTAAGGAAACTTGTAAATTGATGAAGCAGATATTGACAGTAGATGTACAGAATGGAATTTTAAAAAGAGGCCAGTAAACACCCTATAAAAATCGATCATAGAAGAAGTATCAATCTCCGACTTCGGACTCGGTGATACTTCTTCTTCGGTCTATAAAAATCACGTATCCTTTTGCTATTATTATATATTGTTACAATTCATATTCACACTATCGTTTAAAGGTTTAGTCGAAGTACAGCACTTATAACATACCAGTTTACAAGGTTTTTTGTGCAGACAAGAATCGTTTTTCAGTCGTTTAGCAAACGTTTGAGTTAATTGGGTGTGTATTTAGGTTTATATATCTTAATACACGTTTTCTCTTCCACTAGTGTAACCAATACGTGATGATATGAGACCAGTATGTTCTGAAGTCTATATACATATAAATAATAGAGTACTTGAATTCCTTAAACGTGAGACAACTTAACTTAATTATAAACTTACTCCCCAATGACTGAAAACAAGCTGAGGATTTGCCAGATGACTAGAGTATGGCAATACAGTTACAATAAAACGATATGCCATCACAGCAGACTTTTAAGAAAACATCTACTTGTATACAAGTCGTTCATGATCGATCAACATTTAGCGTGGTATAACTTATCATCTCTGGCTATTTACTCAACATTATAACGATTCTTTAAGTAAGATTGTTGCATATTTACTCCTATTCCACTTGAGTTTTTCATAGGACAATTAGAAATCATCACGTGTGATTTATCTTGGTGACTCAGTAAGACATGCTCAGTGAGACTGGGACTTCAATACGATACCCTCATTTATTCAAATTTAATTCAACATCTATGTAAGATGTGTGACAGGTTAACTCGGAGTTCATATCAAGTTCATTCGGGTATTTCATCCGCGGAAAGATATTCAAATGAACTCATACTTATGACGTGACGTGGCAGTAGGAGCCAATCTGATTAAAATACAGTTATCTCATATTTACCGTTCATTGTATTCACACCATAAGAGATCGACATTTTAGTCTGTCTGTCTGTCTGTCTGTCTGTCGGTCGGTCGGTCGGTCGGTCGGTCGGGTTTCAGGAACTTTTATGTCCGCCATCATGATACAGTGGAGGATTTGACAAGTGTATCAGTCTTAATTTTGCTTCACACTTGCCTGTGTTCTAAGTGTGAATGCTTGACTGATATACATTCGACAACCCCCTTTCTTAACTGTCGGTCGGTCCGTCCGTCCGTCTCACAATATTGTAATTCAACTCAGTGTAAGGCTGTTGACATTGATTGCCTACTAAGTTTACAAATATAAAATATATTTTTACGTATTTTGTCTACTAACAACAGACACGGTCACATCACTCATATTAGTGGATGAAATGTAAGAAAAAGTTAATACTATTTTTATATTTTTCTAATACCCTGTGCATAATGCTTAAGTTATTTAGATCCCAATGCTCGTCTGTGACGGTCCATTAAAATACGAAATTATTGCCATTTTAACAGCGGGACATTTCCGATAACAAAGTTATCCCCTTGAACTGAACGAGGCTTTGTCCAAGTTATGATCAGTTATTTTTTTCAAAATGAGTTCAGTATATAAATCAGATCTGATACATGTGAGACTCTATTTTATCACACGAGAAAATGTGACTTTCAACCGTTATTTTAATCAACGTTTCGAACTATATAAAAAGTAGTAGTTACATGTACAATAATTCATTCGTTGTATACACATGTATGCATTCCGTCAATCAAATCTGGAAGAGACTATGCGACTTGAACATAACAATACATTATCTTTAATTCAGCTTCTTTTTCTATTCGATTAATTGTTCGGGGGGGGGGGTTCAATGTTTAAGTAAGAAATGATGGGGAAAATAAGAATACCCATTGGGGAGAAGATGCATTGATGGCCAGAATTTAAGTCTAAAAATAGGGAGTCTCACTATTTATTGGAAGACTCTGTGGCTATGAATATCAAACATACCGATTACCAAGAATATATATGTTGGTTTTTTTTCACCCAACGTTATCGATCGAAGCTTACATAATCATGTTGACAAACAACACGCTATGTATCGATCTGTGTCCTTCTTGTCACTACACGACCTGCCTGACTGTACATAGCGGCATATACACTTTAAAAAGACATATATTTTTATACCTATATACACTGCATTTAAACGGGTCACAAGTTATAATAAACAAACCACTCACCTTTACAGAACTGTCAAATCCTTTAGCCTACGCCATTAGGTCACGTTTTAACATCAACTTCAATCATGGTCGTGTTTTCTACTCTGTATTTTCAAACATCGTATCCTAATAAGCTGAAGTTATATTAGAAATATGTAATATTGAAACTTGAATCCGAAATCACGCTTCAGTAGTCCAGTGTGACATTTGTAGCTGGTCGAACAATACGTACATGTATATCTATGCACCGTTTATAAAGCGTATTAAACGTATTGATATATGAACACGTTATGGTGACTGGTTTTCTATTCATTGCCTCGGCACCTCTCTAGACTTTACCTGTAGGATAACAAAATCGATATATTGATTTGGAATTATTAATTTATTAATGCAGAAATGTTCCATGGGTACACACGTACGTGTAAATCGTTTCAGTAATTCAGCGGCATTTCTTGGGGTTAAATTTATATTTATCGTTTTTGTCTTTCAGCTTTCTTATGTTTGTAATAAGTGTGTAACAAATTGTAATTTAAATACCCTGTTGGTGTTATTGATTGAAGTCTTTGAAACCGTGTATACATTCACTAATTAGTATATGTTTATACCGTTGCTAAGCATAACTTGTCAGTAGAGGTTACGCTGAAAGGGAGGTAACTAGCACAATAATTTGTACAACAGCACGTAACTTACATAGTACGGAGTACAATGTTTATTGGTCAAGTTCGGGACACCTTTAATTAACGTGAATTTTAATGGGAGGGGTTGGGGATGCGTCAACGGCGACGGTCGTGATTTTTTGTGGTGAAACTTCTACTTGTAGAGCATTGGAAGGGGTTGTCGACACCTGGTATAATTAAAACAATGTCAGATTTTTTAAAGATGACTTCAAAGGTTGCCATTTTGCCAAGCTGTAGCCTTAAATGATACAACAACCTATGTCTGCAAACGTTTATTTCGTTTTAGGATAAATTAGAGTTTGTTGAAAAATAAAAAGGCCACCCTGTCGACCATATTGAACATCTTGGTATAGGTTGTTCTCCTTCATTGGAGATGGCAAAAAACCATACAGTTACCATTCCGAAATACAGGAAAGTCACGAGGAGTTTAAAACCATACAGTTATCATTCCGAAGTACAGGAAAGTCACGAGGAGTTCGGTAATTCCGATTTTTTAGTTCGACCATTGTTGGTTTGTGTCTGTATTTTTTATCCATCAAAAATGTACATTTTTGTATTTTTTATTTGGGTTTAACATCTCGGCTTCGGTTGTGTAGTGGTTAGCATGCAGGGGGTGAGAAGTTGTGGGTTCACGACACAGCTCAGGAACTGCCAGGTGTGTACTTGAGCAATACACTTAACTAGCAGCTCATATCAATATGGTCCGTCAGATGGGGACTCACAAAATGGTGGTCCCTTGTATCCCTCAGGCACGTAAAAGAACACATCATATAAGAGCCATAAGTGCTAATGCGATGACTGGTAGAGGCGGAAATTGCTTACGAGAACCAGCAACTCATGTTTAGATCATATCAAGACAGTGTTTGCGTGGTGCTATGCGCACCGAAGTCGACTTTATGGTTGAATTTGAATTATGAGATTGCACAAGTATGCAATAAGTAATTAATGATCGTGATTGTATGCACAATGAATGCTTTAACAAAAACACCAAAAAAGATATGGCTTGTGTTAAACAATATATCAACTCTCGCCGCCGCGACAAAGCTAAGACGTTAAAATGAGGTAATCTTCTCACTCCCAGCTAAGCGCTCAGTATTACTGGGTAGGGGAAGAAATGGTCTATGTCAAGATAATGTGAACGAGTGAAGTATCATGTCAATGTGTCTGCAGCAAGACATTTCAATGAGAAAGCACTATAAAGTCGCCATAAGTGCGCACAAGCAGACACCGTCTTGATATGACCTTAACATGAATTAAAGGAACGTTAAACCCAAATGAAACAAAACAATCAAACTCTTTACTTGTACATGAAGCCAAATAAAAGGTTTGCTGGTTTAAGTGGTCTCCAAAGACATCAGTACGTATTCGTGTATTATGTAATTCTGCTTCCTTGTTGTTTATGATAAAACAACTTTTATTGATTGACATCATTAGGTCATATAAACGAAATTGTGTTTCCATGTTTCCATTAACCCAACCTATCGTAGTTTATGAGCTAACCTTAACGCTTGTTTGTATGTATTTTTTATTTGCTTTTTATATTCGTTTTGTGGTTGGGTTTTGTATTTTATTGTTTCGTTCCGTTTTGTTTTCAGTTTATCTTAAATAAAAAATAAAAAAAAGTTCTCACCTACCTACCTTCATTTTGCGGGCTGAAAGGGGGAAACAACTTCTATTTACATTGGTCTAACGTATACATATTTATCACAGCTAAACTAATAAATTACAAAAGGTTATCGTAAATCTAAGTAAGAGCGTGACGTATTTCCAATAGTGTAACGGTGAAATAAATAAATGCATTAAAATCGTGGTCAAAGATCAAAATAATTTCTGATCACAGACTACATCATGCTTCCCGTGCTTAGAAACGTGAATCCGGCGTCGTTTTTCTTACTATTTGACGTGTTTCACAAACAATATCTTCCGGGTATATCAATGCACTAACGTTTCTTATTGTGTCGTTGGTGTTGGTAACCACGATATTTATAAACAAAACTGCCATAAAAAGCTATAAATAAAACGGCCATAAACAGCTTACTTACCGCGGCTTTTTAACCAACAGTAACATCGAGACAGTGGGGTAATCCAAATACAAGCGTAAAGAATTATTTCTTTTTAAATTACAACCATTGTTAATCAGAAACATCTATACTTCTAAATGGTTTAAAGGTATTATACATACATGTACAGTTTAAATGTACTTTTAAATGAGTACATATATAAATCACATGAATGTTCGTAAGTGAGTAACTCATAGGAGCTTGTGAGAAGGATATTTCTATCAACGATTTAACCGTGATTGGTTTGTTACTCTTAATCTCGAATTCGGATTGTAGCTTTTCACTTTCTTTAATTCTATCTGATTTTTTAAACTTTGGCGAATGATTCTTTATCATGGGTTGTGGAAGTAGTAATTCACAAGCAGATCCGAGCCCGGTAGATGCAAAAAGTGAAAACGCCAACCAACAATCATCGTCTGCCAAAAAGGAAACTTCTAAAGCCCCGGTTGTAGAACGGATTGTAACAGACAAAACAGAAACAAAACAGTCACCAGTTAAAAGCGAAAGTACCGCGTCATCTGGACTTCCGGAATATATACAGCTAGGGATAGATAAACACAATGAGTTGAGAGCTAAGCACGGACAGACTCCGCTAGTGCACGCGCAAGAGTTAACAGATCATGCGCAAAAATGGGCAGATTATTTGTTAGCAAAAG
>JAUMGZ010222093.1:0-11417 GCA_032359645.1 Pododesmus macrochisma
ATACAAAAACATTAAGCTCTAGGCCTTCTAGTTTATTAGGAGAAGATTTTTGAAATTTTGTCAAATTTCCCCCTTTTGGACCCCAAAGTGGCGCCCCCTGTGGGCTTAGCCCCTTCATTTGTACAAATCTGAGTCCTCTTTCCCTTGCAATACCTTCTACTTAGTTTGGATAAAAATGGTCCTGTGGTTCAGGAGAAGAAGTCTAAAATGTTAAAATTTAACGACGAAGGTCGACAGACGATGGACAGGATTTGTATGAGAAAAGTCCACCTTGGACCTTCGGTCCAGATGAACTAAAAAGCTGAAATGTAAAATAGTAAATAGATTTGCTTTATTGTTGAACTGTGACCTCAACAAAAGCATAACCTAATGTTAACCCCAGGGTCACCCCTCTGAACACCCCCTTTGTTCTCCATGCCCAAAAGTTCTATACCTAATGGTTTATTAGGAAAATATTTTTTAATTGTTTTTTTAAATGTCCCCACTTCAGGGGTGCATATGCAACATTTTGGTGAAATTGGTCCAGTGTTTTTTTTTTGGAGAAGTGGAAAATATGAAAAGTTAATGGCAAATAGACTGACATTGTATAAACCACAGACAGCGTTTTTAAGGGGAGGTTTATTGGGAAACATTTTTAGGTATTGTTTGAACCATAACTGATTACTTTCTGCAACTGAATGATGTAAATAACAACATATGGTTGAACATTAAAGTTAAATCTATTTAACACAGCTAGTAAACACACAATAATAACAATGTATAAAGTTAAATGTTCATTTTATTACACATTGTAAAATATCAAATATAATGCATGCAAATATATTATCAATTAACATTATCACTGTAAACAACACTATATTCCTGAGTAATACATAATCCATAAAGTGATTTAACAGAGAATATAGCATGGTAATCTTAATTATCTTATATATATTATATTATAATTATATTAATTTACAATAATTTAATATAATAACTTACAGTATTACAGTAACACAGTATTCCCAATTAAGTGTTTTTCGTCAGAAAATATTTGTGGCTGGGGCCATGGGTCCTCCAAAAGTTATTCAAATTTACCTAATTTTTCAGTACCGCATAATCAATAATGTTTTAACTTAATTTTAAGTTATGGCTATGGCATATTTTTTAAAAGAAATAAGTTCTTAACTTTCAAAGTACTCCATATGATTACTGACATTATCATAGTTCTGCATGTTGTCAGAATATGACTAGGAAAAATACATTTTGTCATTTTCTTGGAGTTTATTGATTTTCCTACAATCCCTAAGGGGTCCAATTAACCCCTAGGAGATTATTAATGATACATACCCCTGTTATTGGCATACTGGTGCAAAGTTTCGTCCATCCTTCATAAATCTACAAGTCTTTATTGGTTTTAATTATTCTTGCACTATAAGAACCTTCCTAAATCTATAAGACTTTTATTATTCAGTCTTTAATTATTGATTTTAATTATTCTTGCACTATAAGACTTCCTAAATCTATAAGACTTTTATTATTAAGTATTTTATTTATTCATGGGGTTTACTTATTCTTGCACTATAAGTAGGCCCGCCAAAGTGAATGTCAAACTTTGTATCATTATCCAGTGTCTTGTGGTCAGTGTCGATGTGACTGAGACAAAACATCTTGTTCTGAGTAAAACAGTACCCAGCTGATGACACTGCCCCTACACACTTGTCATTTAAATAGACTGGTTCCCCGCCCCACACCCATTTGTCCTGTAGAGGGTTAAAGCCTGGAATCTCTAGCTGTAACAATTGTGTATCAATGTTCTGTTGCTTTAACAAGGCGCTATGTCCAATGAAGTCTTCCTTCTAGAAGTAAAACAAAACAAACAAAAAACATTTACTAGTGCTACAATTTTCATGGGCTAAACCCTAGGGCACTATTGAAGGATGGCAAACAGAGTAATATCCCCTTATAATTAAATGATTTTCACCTCCATTTGAGATAAAGAAGTCCTACACAAACTGATTTTTGACAGTATGAAATTGAATTCCGAGGTTTTTTTTAGTTATTATATCTAATGTTCTTATCTTCAATAAATTGTTATTGCTATCATGAAATAATTCATCATAGTTTCAGTTGCATATCTAATGTATGTTGCTTCCTTAAATGGCTTGGGCACTATTCCATCCCTCAACAACACTATCAGACCATAGTGCCCGCAACAGTAGGCAATAATAGATAAATAGTACACCTCTTCAGATGAGTGACACTGAAATCGTCAAGATATACAGTTGCATTAACAAACCTGGAGGTTAACAAGATGTCCCAGTCCACACTGGAATGGCGATGATCGTGGTCCTAGATTTACTGGCCAGCGTGGACACAGATTCACCGTCTGTAACTGACTCAATGTGTTGTGTCCTATGTCCTTTATATTGTAGTGTTTCCCAGCATCCTTCAGTGCCTCATAAACGTGTAGTGTACACTGCAATGTAGTGATAAGAAATTTTTTCATGTGACATCTATGTTTTGAGTAGCATAACACTATCACATAAATTTTTGTTATGCAACACCTGTAATAACACTTCATTTTGATGTCAAATAACAAAGGTACCGGTATGGCATTACGGTGAAGACATTTCAATGATAATTTTCACACATTTTAAAGCATTTTTATGATAAAATCACAAAGAACACTTTTTATATGAGTCATATGATAAAGAGAATCTAAAGTTTGTTTTCAAAGGCTCACTAAAATAATAAATTCAAAAATTCATGACTCATTTTATTAATCTAATTTGAAATGAAAACTCATTACAGATCCTCTATATCTGCAACTATAGATCATTATTATATTGTCAATTGTAATATTAACATTAAACATTAAATTATACCTATCATAAAGTTATTGGTTGACAAATTATCTTCCTTGACTTATTTGATCAAACATGTTGTATATCTTCTGATGCATCTCAATTTCAAAGTGATACAATGTTATCTGACACAATTATCCCCCCTGATACAATTGTAAGGTGACACAATTATCTCCCCTGATACAATTACATGTATATGGTGACATATATATCTCCCCTGATACATTTCAAACTCCCTTGATTCTATTACATAGTAAAGCAATCATCTCTACTGATACAGTGTTATTCATAATGTTTAATATGAAAAAGGCAAAGCCATGTAATGAGCGAATTGTTTGATTCATACAAAACAATTAAAAATCACTTAAAATTGTAATATAATACATGTATTCAGTATGACCAAGAATAGATGTTGACATTTTGTTTCAAGTCAATGACTATTTGTTTTACACCACCAATCAGCTATTACTTTATGGTTTTTAGTTTGACCCAGCTATAGCATGGACAATTTGTACATCTGACTATTCACAGAAAACTGAAACAAATTATGCTTGTCTTCATAAAGGGGAAAGAGAAACATAAGTTAATTTGTTAATTCTTCAAAGCAAAGAACTGTATTTAGGACATATTTAAAGATGTTAGATGTCGGCCTCAATTTAATGTTTGCTGCAGTTCACATGTCATTTGGGCTACTGTTTAAGATGTCAAAAGGTCACCCCCAGGACCATCAATTTAAAATTGATCAATCTGTTATCTCAAAACCATGTGTCTACAATAAAATGACCTTTCGCGAGCCGCTTAGGGACTCTCTTCACTCATTATAAGTCTACACAATTTTTTCAATTAATAAATGATTTCATTTTTAAGTTTGTAAAACTTTGTTTAAAAAAAAAAATTACGTTGAAGCAGACTGTCAGACCATTTCTCCCTTGTCATTAATTTCTTTTAACAAAATCAAATCATGCCTTACACATTGCTTGATGTTATGTTGATACAGACTTGTCAAAGATGTGTAATTACATATTGTATACCTGTATACATTGCAATAATATTTGCCTTTGTACAGTCAATAAATACACCCATTTGATATTGTAGTTACCTCTGTTGGAGTGAAGAGAACAAATCCGTCTTCTCCACAGAAAGTCTCTCGTATAACCAACACTCCACTAGCCAGACCAACATCAACTGACTAATAAAAACAGGATTAACTTCAATTTCTTTGTATTATATATACATTATGCATATTTGAGTGACAGTGTTCAATTAATGCCCCTGCTAGACAATACAATTCACTTGATTCTCTTGTCCTTTATTCATTGCCAAGACATGCGTTTTTAAAATTTAGTTCTTTATTGTGTATGAATAAGTCACAGCTTAATTGAGTATCTTTTAATTATTGGTATTATTAGATATCTTTTATATCAATCCAACAAGAAGCTATAGGCAAAATTATGCTTATAACATACATGTACCTCTGTGATCTTTACCTTGGTCTCTTAAATTATTAGGGTAAATGAAGAGTCTTGCTAAATACTTCCCTCATTATAGATAATAATAAATTTTTAAAATCAGTCCAATAAGAAATTATATAAAGTAATTTTTCAACCACTTTGACCACCATAATTCAGAGTTAAATGTTTCTACAGCAGACATGCAAATGGCAGTAGCTAACAATGATAACACAATATCTTCATTTTGTTTGTTTAATCATCTTGATCAAAGCACTATCAAGCTCGTACATGTCTTATCAAAAATACAATAAAACCACAATAAACTTATATTCGTAAATCACAAAGTGTAAAATTGAACAACAATTGATAGATAATTTAAGACTGACCTTGAATGACATTGAAGGGAAGTCCTGTAGTGAAGTTGATATGTCTGATACATAAGCTAGTAAATGTTGTGCATTAGGACCAATAATGGTCAGCCCTGACCTCTGATATGTTACGTCCTGTATGTCCACTTCTTCCTTAGCGTGCTTCTTGATCCACGACAGACATTTTGTATTGTTGGCAAATGAAGTGGTTACAAGGAAACTGAAGTAATACAGTAAAAACAAATCATTTTGTTTTAATATCTGTAATTGTAAATTATGTTCTTCAATGAAATGTAAAACAACAAAATGTCAATATGATTGTTTCACTACATGTTTATTTTTCATTCCCTGAATCTTAAATATCAAGTCAGGAATTTTTTCATATGCTGCACAATTCTCTGATGACGTCACCTGATTCAATGTTTTATTTCCCTGTCATGTGCTACTGTTACATAAATGAGGTATAACAATATGTGATAAGTCAGTGAGATATAAGTACAATAGCTGACAAGCACTTAGTTGAACGGTTACAAGGAGAGAAAAATCTGACTTAAAACAAGTTGAATAGACTTAAAACCCAAATCTAAATAAACACAGAAACTTACATCAGTGAAAATAATGACCCGGACAGTTTCACATATAATATATATATTTTCAAGAGTAAATAAATAACTCCACCTATTAGATTGTAATGGTGTGATGTAACAGTCCACTTCATAACCACCATTCCTATTCAGCATGCCAGTCCTGGTTGTCTGCCCCTTGTCTGTCACAATGTCATTACAACACAACGATTGTAACAGTCTGTGTGCTTGGTCACCTTCCGACTACAATATAGATTATCAACGTACTGATTAACCGTAAACAAAGTACAGTAGTACAAGATTTAATTGAAACAAATTAAAATTGCAGCAATGAAAAAGTTTACCAAAATATTACATGCACATCAAAGTAAAACAATTTATGCTATCAACCTTACTAAGAGTTATTGTTCTAGAGCTAATTAAGCCTATGGGAGAGGTGGAAGGCATTTTTTCAGAGGCCTCCATCCAGCAAGCTAATGTTAAAAGTTATTTAAGATAAGGAACAGGAGGCAGATTTGGATGAACCCCCTCCAACCATAACATATTAATTACAGGTGACTCCCAAAACTCCCATATGGTTAGTTCTGTAACAACCCTAAATTAACAGAAACAGTACAGGACTTAAAAAAAGCCAGTTTTACAGCAGCCCTACCTTAACATGTAGTTTACAGAAGGAGGACACATCGAGGATTCCAACGTTCTCTTTACAGACCTCGTACTCTGCTTTTACATCATCAAACCAAAATGGTTTACCAAATGTACCAATTTGTGTGTTATAATGATTAAAGGATCTAGCTGCAAAAGACAAAATATTATCAAATTTTAAATAAAAAATATCACAATGAAATTTTTGTATTTTTTTATAAACCATGAACTTCCCTTATATTTCTCCTTAATTGCAAGAATTTGTGCTGCCAGGAGTTGATAGAAATTATCTTCCTTACAGATAGTTGAAACAGATTATCTCCCCTAGTGAACTCCACTATTAGTTTCATTTGGAAGGAATTATCTTACTTACTGCTAGTTGGTATAGATTGTCTCCCCTACTGATCTCCACTACTTGATTCAGTGAAAAGGAACTATCTCCCCTTCTGATAGTTGGTACAGATTATCTCCCCTACTGACCTCCACTACTAGTTTCATTGGGAAGGAATTACCTTCCTTACTGATAGTTGGTACAGATTGTCTCCCGTACTGATCTCCACTACTAGATTCAGTGAAAAGGAACTATCTCCCCTTCTGATAGTTGGTACAGACTATCTCCCCTACTGATATCCACTACTAGTTTCAGTGAGAAAAATTATCTCAGTTGGTACTGATTATCTCCCCTATTGATCTCTAGTACTAATAATTACAGTTGGTACAGATTTTCTCACACCTGTGATAAGAGTTTTCCTGTGATTTTACCCGTGTGAAATTTCTCTATCCCACCCTAGGGCAAGATAAGAGTGTGCTGCTATTATAGAGAATGACATGACGTCCTGAAAAAAGAGTGTGCTGCTATTATAGAGAATGACATGACGTCGTGAAAACAATAAATATGACCTCACGTTAACAATTAATATGACGTCACAACAGCAGATCTAAGAAGGAAGTACATCAGATTTTCTGGAAAATCATACAATCAAAGCTTTGTTATTGCATCGATAAGTATGTCAAGGGGTGAGAAAAAAAATCAAGCACCCCTGGTTTTACGAGAAAAAGATATCTTCACCCTCAGGTGAGCTATCTCTATCTTACACAACCAGAGGTGATAGATTCAATTAATCTCCCCTGGATAGATCTCCACTACTAGTTACAGTTTGAAAGAGTTATCTCCCCTTCTGATAATTGGTAGAAGTAGTTAATACGAAAAACCAACACAATATTCAAAAGACATACGTCCATTGACATGGCCAAATAAAAGGAAAACATGGGACGCACACAGAAAAAGTAAAGAAATACAATTACTAACTAAAAATGAAACATCACAAACTTCCATTAAAATTTCAAATTGCATTTTTTGTTTTCTTTTTCATTGACATCAAGCCAAGGTAGTTTAATTGGCTGTAACCCTTGATGAGACAATGCTGTTCACCTTTATAATGTTTATCATACATCTATATGCATAATGTTACAGACAAATGCCTTCTCTTCTTATTTAATCCTTTGTAATTATGGTGTGGGATCATGCTAACAGAAATAATGACATCACTAGATCTCTTATGATGCTACCTGTCCTTGATGCAGTTGAAGTTTTGGGTTACCCACTCAGTGCTGGTGGACTGAATGCTTTACTTATTACTAAAGGGGCTTAAACTGTATACAAAATGTATAGTTGCTATAATAAAAGATACTGAGTACTGTGTCATGTGCTCAAAAGTGTAAGTTAAGACAATTTGTGTCTTTTTCAAAATTTGGTCGACAACTGATGTTATGATATTGATCAATTTTCACCTCAACCATTGACCTTCAGATTAAAATTTACATGACTTTATTCTGGCCTGATAACATCATTTCTGCAAATATGAAAATCTATCCTCTCTATGTAACTTAAATATTCTTAATGCTGTCAAAATAAAAATACTTTATTGATAAAAACAATAACAAAAGGAAAACATGATCTTACTGGCATTAACATTATATAACCTTAATCTGTTCTGTAACATCACTTCTGCAAATATTAGAATTTATCTTCTCTATAAAACTCAAATTTTCTTTATACTGTCATAATAAAAACATGTGCTGATAAAAACAATAACAAAATGACAACATGGACAGGTATTAACCCAGATAAAGGTTATGTGGTTAACTTACTGGCTGTCGAGTTAAACCACATAGGCTTCTCATACCCACAATCCTCTCCGAAACAAGCACCTGCTGATTGTAATGTGGCGTGGATAGGGGAGGTAAGCAGCTTACGACTTCTTACCCACTGATCGCCAGGGTACTTCATCCTGTAGCGACCTAGAAGACAGCAAGGTTATTGACATGTGATGTGAGTCAGTGACATACATGTATATGTCAGGCTTTATATTTGTTTAAGTACAAACATATTAAATACATACAGCTGATACCATTGTTTACATTAAAGGTGATAGACATTTTATATATTGATTTTTTTCACAGAAGCAACTTAATTAGTAGCAAAGAAAAATGTAAATGATCCATCTCTTAGGATTATATAACCTTATAACCATAGGAAGATTTTATGAAGAACAAAGTTAATCAAAGTATGTTTATTGTATTATTCCATTTCTGTCAAAGTGCTGATATGCTAATCATAACTTTTATCATTCTATTAGATAAGAAAACACATCTCAATTTGAATTTGAAAGCAAGATTCTTATAAAAGGTTTTAAAAATGTAAAAAAGATTCATAAGATGTTTATCTATAGCCTTCAAATATGCACATATGAAAATATCTTATGCATAAATTTTACATCTTTGCTTTAGCCAACTTTTATACAAAACACTTTAATCTCTATCCATTAACAGCCATTATTATGAATACAACACAGTTACACTATAACTAGTATTTCATAACCATACATATGGATCATCATAAACATATAAAACCATTTCAAATGAAAAAATGAAATCTATGTAATCAATTCCTATCAATTTTTACGAGGAGATTTCATGTGGAGTAATATATTTTTGTTCAACTAGGATTAAGGATGGTGTTTTTTCTTACATTAAATATGGCATTTCAATTATATTGGTACATTAAAAGGTATACTACTTAACATATGACAGAGTGACGTTCTATCAAAACAAACCACCTAAATGCTGTGTGAAAGCAAAGAGAGTTCTGCCTTCTCTAGATTACCTTCTCCATAATTCCAATAGCATGCATTTATTTCCCTGTAAACTGCTGCTAAGCAGAGACATAAAGCCACTTAATTTGCTTGTTTTACTTTGAGTTTTTACAAAAATCATTTAGAGACAGTGGTGCTAATTAAAATACATGCAAATCCAAAATCGGTGATAAAAACCTTTTGGATAGGAATTCAGCACATTTTTTAATGAAAATTAAGTATATGTTTGAAATAATTAAAAGATGAGGAAGGTGAGTGGAAATACAGGTTATCTAATATGTTGCCTACTCTCAATAAATTTATATAATATTGATTAAATTTTTGTAAATGGAAACAAAATTTATAAATCTTAGTCAGTTACAAAATATATTTTTTTATCCTCTTGACTGATTTGAAATAAGAAGAAATCAAAACAAAAGATACCAATAACTTCTTTTGATCTTTCCCTTAAGAAGTGTGCACCATTCTGATAAGGAGAGTGTCTTTTTATGTCAATAGCAGGTAGGTCAAGAGTTGCCTCCCCTTCAGTTATCAGTTCTGCCAGGTGGCGCCCAACACCACCAGCACCAGCAACACCAAAAGCTGTCATTCCAGCCACAACAAAATAGTTTTTAATCTACAATTAACATGCACATATAAGACTAAAAGTATGCACAAATGAATGATAACTTAAATGAAGAAAATATTTGTCATTTGACACCATTGACCACCCCCACTACCACCACCACCACACTTTAACCTGCAATGCTAGAGTGAATGCTGAAAATGCTTAAAAATTCTTCAGATCATTTTAATTTAATACCTGATCTAACATGAGAAAATACAAACTCATCTCTAGTAAATCTTCCTGATTCCAGTGGTAATAGGATAACTCGTAACCAAACCGACTCATAAACAAGTTCTATAAACTCATCTCTAGTAAATCTTCCTGATTCAAGTGGTAATAGGCTAACTCGTAACCAAACCAACTCATAAACAAGTTCTATAAACTCATACCAAAACAAATTAAAATCAATGAAAAAATTTTTTGTTCCAGGGGGTACAATTAATGAGGTTACAGTACCGTAATGTACATATAGTTCCATAGATCTGTTTGAATTATACATACACATGTATCTATTAAACACTTAAAAAATATATGTTATATTAATTGAGTTATTCTATACTTATATAACCATGAGGTTGATTAGGAGTTAGAAAATTGTAAATAAATTTGGTTACAAGTCAGTCAGATGTTTTAATACTAGTCAACAAATCGCTATGAGTTGGTTTGGTTACAAGTTGACTATACAGTATTCAGTCCATTTACCACCAAGTGAAAACCTCTTCATTGAAATTAGTCTATGTCAATGTTAATTGTGGAGATGACATGAAATACTCGTTACTTAATTACCTCAGGTACCTCTCCCACATTCCAGTTACCATCAACTGAGAAACTTTCTGGACCATTGAGAAGTTGTCTGATCTGGGCAGTGGCCATACATGGAAATCTTTTCATTATAGAATCCAAAATTTCCTCTGAAGATTCAAGACATAACTATGATCAAAAATAAAAACCATACATCATTAAGTTTAAAACTATAATCAAAGCATATTTGTAAGTTATATATTGCATATGCCTCAGCAACATTAGAGATGTACCGAGGGCAATATAGAAAAAAATATAGGTCACAGTGACCTACTTTCTGTACACATGTGAATCACTACGCAGTATCTATATGTTGTCTGACTTATAGGTTTCAAGAAATATCCTCGATAAGGTCAATGAAAGTGAAAATGTTGGTCAATTGACATACTTTTTTTTTCAATCTGTATTTCTCTCTTTCACATCTGTAGGATTTGCAGCATTTGAAAAATGAAGAAAAATAAAATAACAAAAAAAACTCGCTGTGATCTATTTGTATCAACATAGCAGCATTGATTGATATCACTATTTACTCTTACTATTTTTATAAGAAATTCTGCTTTTTACTATTACATGTTATCACATTAGCACTTGAGGATCCCATATGATGAGTTGGGAGGAATTACCTCCCCTACTGATAGTTGATACAGATTATCTCCCCTATTGATCTCCCCTACAAGTTATTACAGATGGAAAGAATTATTTCACCTACTGATAGTTGGTAGAAGTAGTCAATACAAACAAGAGGCCTTAACGTCCATCTGGATTGGCATTTGAATATTTTTAATCCTAGGATCACTCCTTGAACAAAGTTTGTTGGTTCTCCATTCCCTTAAGTAACTACAAACCAAAGCATATTCACTTCTAGTTTATATGAAGACTTTTGAAATTTTATCAAATTTTCCCCATTTGGGCCCCCAAGTGACCCTCCCTGAGTACCTAGCCCCATCATTTGAACAAATC
>JAUMGZ010222104.1:0-13627 GCA_032359645.1 Pododesmus macrochisma
CAATTACCTAAAACATTGTTTTATTAACTTTATATTTATACTTATTTCAATACAAGGCAATTCAGTGCAAGATTCCCTTTTTCACATTGCATACTGTGACGGTGTGACAAACAGACATGATGAGGTTAAATTGGATGTTTGAAGGTGTTAACATGTTTATGAATTTAACATTGATCATGATAAAGATTATTCACTGCAATGCCATATATATGTGTGTGTGGCCATATAATGCACATACTGTCAACTGAATAGCTAGGTGTATATGAGTCTCAGTTATGCAACCATAAACTGCATGGCTACTGGCAGCCCTTGAAGGGGTCATACCACAAAAGGAATTTTCTATATAATCCTTAGTTGTTACCTGACATAGATGTATTTTTTTAAATGCGTTTTTTCTGACGAACCACTTAACTCGGTCACACATGGACACCTTGCAGAAAGACTTGACATCATTTTATATATAGGATATACAATGAAATCTGAGGTTATTCGAGTTGGAAACTGAGAAACCACAAGACATGTCTAAATGTAGCTTCGGAGATACTCCAAGAAATAGTCCCCTACGCCGCTTCAACTTCACAAATTTTATGCAAAAGTTACCTCTTAGCAATGAGAAAACCTTCCTGTATACAAATATGTTCCAACTTGAGTCCGTTAATCTACATGTACCCTCAAGCACAGGGCTATACCGTCTTCTAATGGCCGCTATGGTATGCTGAAGACATTAAACTACCCATTTCGTTCGAACACAGGGCCATTTAAACAGCACATTGGAAATTCCTGCAGTACTTTCTTATACAACCTTTTCTTGACATATCCATTTGTGTTATGTCCCCTTTGAAACACACACACAGTGTGTGTATTGCAATAACATTTCATACACAACAACAGAGAGTAGTTCCCAGCTAGTATATATTAGAAAATATATTCTTTTTAGCTTGAAAAACAGAATAAGTTACATTTAGTAGTTGTATTCAAGATTGGCAACCATTAAGCTCTAGGCCTTCTAGTTTATTAGAGGAAGATTTTTTGAAGATTTTGTCTGATTCTCCCCTTTTGGTCCCCTAGTGGCACCCTCTGGGAACCCCTTCATTTGAACAACTCGAATGCTCTTTCCCTAGGGATGCTTAATACCAAATGTTGTTAAAAGTAGTCCAGTGGTTTTGGACAAGAATTAAAAAATGTGAAAAGTTAACATGCTTTCTATTATACTCCACTTTGACCCTAAAACACGTAGCCCTGAAAAAACTTGATACTACATACATATTAAAACATCAAGCTCAAGGCTTTCTGGTTTATTAGGAGATTTGTTTTGAAAATTTGTCCAAATATCCCCCTTTTGGCCCCTAGTGGCGCCCCCTTGGGACCGAGCCCCACCTTTTGAACAAACTTGAATCCACTTCCCCTGGGATGATTCCTGCAAAGTTTGGTTGTAAATGGTCCAGTAGTTTTGGAGAAGCAGTCGAAAATGTGAAAAGCTTACGACGGACGACAGACGATGGACAACATAAGTATGGGGAAAGTCCCCCTTGGACCTTTGGTCCAGATGAACCAAAAAGGTTACAAATCAAGAATCAATAACATAATCAAGAATCAATAACATAAGCAGAACAAAACACATTAACCATCACAAATTAAACACATTTAACAAACTAATAAAAAGTAAAAGGGATTTCAATTGCTCCCAATACTGTCGTTAAGTGATTAACCAGATGGTGCTGATAACTAGATTATGTAACTTCAACCACTCCGCTGTCAGCTTTAAGTACAAAATGTAGGTCGTCTCAAACAAATGCATAGTATGATATTGAGTAAAACACCTTATGACACAGTCAAAAGTATTTAACGCTGCATCTAGTGTAAAATAAACCAAGAAGAAATAGGGTCAACAGAACAAAAGGTATTGACAAGCAAACGAACCCTTTATCAAAAAGTCACCACAAGAATAAACTAGCAAAGTGAGACGCGCATTTAAGAATAATGTCAAACCAATTATATGGGTGCGAGGACGTCCCTTCATTACCATCGTAATTCCCCCTTCCACTATGGCTTCGGAGCTTTGATTTATCGAGGTTTTTTTCTATTCAAAATTCATTTTCCTCTTCGAGTCCGTTGATGATGGTTGATTTGGAGTTAGGCTTCCGGTCAAAGGCGGGGTCCTCTCACCCATTGGGTTGGTTTGATGTTAATTTTAATGTCCAAACATAAAACTGTATGAGTGAATTCATTGTGAATACCCGTCTCAATTAGCTGGTTCATTCTGGTGGTGACTTTTGGATGAAGCTATTGTTTGTTTGTCAATAACGTATGTTGTGCTGATCTTATTTCTTATTTTGGTCATCCTTGTCTTACAATAATATATATTATATCGTTGCCGTTTGCTTTCATGATACTGTCGCTGCATCTGTTCGTAACCCGTCTATTGTTTTTACTCTTTCGTTGCGTTATTACTGACAGATTCTTATGATAAAATATGTTTTTTTTATCCATATACGTAAAAGACGGGGAAAACCCGCGGCGAGTGGCACATGTGTAGCAGGAAACGCTAACTCAATCTTTACCATCTGGTTTCGATTAAAACAAATTAATGAAAGTTCGTGATGTTACCTTTTTGGTGAATAATTGTATTTTTTGTTTTTTTTCTCTGTACGTCCTACGTTTTCCACTTATTTGCCCATGTTCACTTGCGGATTTTTGAATATAGTCTTTGTTTTTCGTATTTACTACTTTTAATGAATTGTCTAAAGATTCGATAAGATGCATCGAGGTTGATTTTGCAAACATAGAAAATGTAGAAAATACAATGGGGAGGAAGGAGGAACAAGATTCATAAAGGCAACGGGCAAACCAAAAGGGAGAAAGGAGTGTACTCTGAACGTATTAATGAATACAAATATCAACAAAAATTGAAATTTATATAATGTCATCAACAACACAAGCGAAAGCAAGTGTTTGCAAAGAATGGACCTTTTCGTATATAAATAAATGACCCGTCTTTATGCTGCCGTGTCCACTCGATATAAACCAAACTTTGCCAAATACATTAACAAATAAAACAAAACTAAAAATTAAATCCTTAAATGATTGATGAATAAAGTAAAAACATTTTGCTATGGAATCTGTAGTGTTTCAGACCATTTTACATCTTTTCATTGCAGACAACATGTTCCATCTTGAAATACATTTAGCTAACCTGCGCTTTTGCTCATTTAAGCTATTTTAATCACCCCGTGTCCGTCTATTTATTATGACTTTTGTTCTTTATCGCTTTTTTCCAAAATCTTTCATAAATAGTGCATTTTGCGTTTTTCATATATTGTATCCAAATGACTTGTGGTTCGGATTTTTGTTTATGAAATTTGTGTCCGCCATACTTCCAAGATGACTGACATGGCTGCCGTTTTGAAAACGCTCCTCCGAGGTTAAATATGCAAACCATTGATCTCAATGTTCTGCTTACGAATAAGCTGTAAAGAGGAGTGCATTATACATTCCTATTTCTACCGCTCGTGCACCTAAATTCTTGGGAAAACTATTTGTATAGTATTGTTACAGTGTGGTTTTTGTCCTGAATTTACAACTGTATCCCCCACTCTTTTGGTTTCTTAGCTTTTGAGTAATCTGTTCTTGTTTGTTCTAAATTCATTTCCCTTGATCGTCCATTAATGACGGTTGGTTCGTAGCTAGGACCAGAGTTATAGACGAGGCTATCTCGAATGTAATATTGGTTGACCACTTAATTATACCATGTTTTTTTTTGTTTAAAATTTAAGATTATATTTGCATCTTGGAGATGGCCCTGATTTAAACCTAGAATTATAGAACTGTTTCAAATAGTTTCAAAGGTGGCCATCTCAAATATTTTGGTTTTAACAAATTTGTTTTTATCTTTTACCCTCTTTTAAACAAGATAGAAACTTGAAACTATTTGTATTGTTTAACGGAGGATGCTTCCAAGATGTCCATGTTAAAAATGTTGTTATATTTAAACGGAACAAGCAATAATCATAAAATGTTCCAATATTGCATTGGATGTAATGTTGCCTATGCTTTATATATTTTGAACATGCGACTTGCTTTGTTACTTTTGTTTTATCTTACATATGGTCCTTTCAACTTTGGGACGTCGTGAAAATCTTGTAATTGCACTGCCTCCAAAAGTTTAAAAGAAATGGGACTTAATTTTACTGTTAGAAATATGTGTATCTTTAAATTTGAATGGTAAACAGTGTGAGTGTGACATTGTTTGGAAACGGTCAATGTGGAGTTGTTAATTTCCTGTAATTTAGTAACTACATTTGATATTTCTACATCAAATTATGAAACAGGTTTGTCAAATACCTGTGTGTGTGTGTGTGTGTGTGTGTGTGTGTGTGTGTGTGGCCATGATTGCCGCGCCCCGTCGAAATCATCGCAATATTGATTAACGCAGTGCTTGCATTTACAGAAATATTGACGTAGCACTGACAAAATGACAACTCAGTGGCGCCATGTCATTTTTTATTTCTATTCTAGGAGGCAAAATGTGAAATCAATTGCAACGTACGCCCAATCCTTTTTTAAATAGAGAATTAGAAATACCAAGTGATGCCCCGAAAGGAGATTTCATGTCTAAAGTTGTAATCATACCCCCAGCCATACTTCAGTAACACCACCTAGCCGCAGAATCCCCGAAACCTAGCTGACTGAGCTACACAACATACCATAAAATGATTTTCATAACGAATATTATATTTTAATAACATATTAGACGTTGTTAATAAATTTTTTGTTTGTTTTATAGTAGGTAAATCTATCCCCATTGAGACAAAGGGCACTCGTGTGAGAATGGTATTGTCTGACAAAGACCTACCGAACGAATGGGGAGCAAAAATTGCCGAACAAGAGGGTTGTAAGGTCACCATCAACGTCTTTACTCCTCCTACATGCTATGTTGGTGAATGGTCTCTCAGTTTAGAAGGCTTCAGTTCATCCAGTGATGATCCAGTAAAGTTGACTTATAAATGTCCAAATTCTATCTACATATTGTTCAACCCCTGGTGTAAAGGTAAGTTTCTTAACACATTTGATATCGCAAATTTAACAAAATATTATTGATTAAAACATTCAAGTAACCTTTGTTCAAGAAATCTTAATTTTATTTTCATATTTAGTTATATATAGTATACTCAATTATGCTGTTGTCATGACATCAAAGTAGCAATGTATAAGCTAACCGTTATCTTTGGGTCAAAAAGAAGAGATGATTCGTTACAACAAGAATTCCAAGCCTTCTAAATATAACCTAACGACTGTGTATAGTCTTACTACCGGTTGTACTCTTTGTACTCTTTGACGAGTTCATAATATAGTGAATAGTAGTCATCCTTGGAGGAAGAGGAATCTGCTTTATACAATAGAAGGGGTTGGCCCCCCTTCCCCCCTCCTACGGAGCCCTGCAAGGAGGCAAACAATGTCAAAATAAGGCTAAACTACAATTATTTAGCCATATACTAATAGCTTAACTGTTACATATTATGACTGTCAAGATGAATTTTTAGGCCCTATTGGTCTCTTTATTTTTTAAATGCATTTGACCTATATTTATGTACTCATGTGACAGTTAAGGCCCATTGGGCCTCTTGTTTATCAATTACATTCACAGTCGCACCGCTGTCAAGTGTAGTTTTCAGCGGATTTTCTCTGATTTGTAATTTGATTTTGTGCCTAATTTGAATACATACTGATCATATGTCTCAGATTGATTTTTAAAACTTAGTTTTTCCTTTACTTTGGTATTGACGACCCAGAACAACGAAAAATAAGCATAGAACGAGAAGAAAAATGATCAACAGAACAAACGTTATTGACAAACAAACACTATCTTCATCAAAAAGAAGCGAGGCAAAACAAACAAACAAAAAACATTCAACTAGTCGACGTCAACAACAATACAGAGCACCTTAGGACTTTCAAAAAACGAGTATAGGGTATTGTAAAACCCAACTTTTGCCGACACATGTTGGGCTTTAAATATAAAACATTTATGGCATTGTAAATACACCTTCTAAACATGAGTAATTTATTCCTTATTATCACCAACCTGTTTAACAACACCGCCTGGGTCCGTGCTGGGTGACCGTCATAAGTCGGTCCGCATGGATTATTAGTCTTGATGTTTGTTGTGATGTCAATTTAATTACTTACAGTCTGGTACGTGCTTGTTTGAAATAGTTATTGTTTGTTTGTCCATGTTTAACGTTCCATTGATTCCATCCATACTGTTTTTTATAAGAAATGTTATTTTTACGGATAACATTGAGAGTAACTTATAACAATTTCATAAATGTTTTAGAGGACCAAGTGTACCATCATGACCGTGATCTCTTGAAGGAGTATGTGCTTAATGACACCGGAAAAATCTATTGCGGTTCCTACCGGTATATATGCGACTTTCCATGGGCATTTGGACAGGTAAGCAGATACAATCGACAACACAATTCCTTCGTCCATGAGTTTCCCTGTGTTGTTTATAACAATTGTGAGCAACAATCATGTATAAAACACCAATAAGATATAAATCGTCACCTAGACTGTCACTTACACCCTTACGATTACCTTCTGTTCGTACGCTTCACTTACCTAAACCTAGCAGTAAGTAACAAACTGTTTTCTTTACCTACAGTGAAAATACCTCCTGTCAAGTTAACGACTGGTACTATGCATAATTATTGCACAGCTGCTTATACAACTAGACAGTCTCTAGTTTTAAAAAATTACCTTCTACTGCAGCTAGTAGTTTTAATCGTAGACATGTTTCAGGTTGCATTTTTCTATTACATAGAAGGTTTCCGACTATTTCTCGGTACAATGCCAGACGATGTCTCATATGTCATCATATTTCAGATTGATCTTCTATAATCACTAATGTCAATGGTCGTACGTATCCTGTTGTTACGGATTCTGATATAACTTGACTGACTTCTAATGTTGTTTATGTCATCAATTGAATCAGTCCACAGGGATAATTAGTTGTTGGTGATTGTTGTGAAGTAAATATATTTTGTTTTATTCTGGTGCTGAATTGGTTTGATACGCTATTGGTGGCTTTTCAATGTCTCTCGTTCTGTTGATTCCACTCAACCTGTTTCATACTAGATGCTTGATCTGCATCTGTTTTGTAAAGTATTCAAAAACATTCCTTCTGGGTTTAAGTATTAAGTTTTATTAACGTTCAGTATTTTTAAAGAAATTTAGCTATATGTGAGATTTTAATATGTGCAACTTTTACTTTGGAATATTAATATAGCTTTCTTTAATTTGCCGTCTTTCAGTATTGCTTTTTGCACAGATTTAACTATTTTTCTATGAAAAAAAAAATTAGTAAGTATGTATACATATTTCTTACATTCTAAATACTTTAGTTTGAACGTGGGATACTAGACTGTGTGTTGGCTATATTAGAGAACGGAAATCTGCCAGCAACTGCACGAGGGGACCCAATCAAAGTTGTACGGAAACTTTCTGCCATGGTAAGATAAGTTAAGATTCCTTGTGGTTTTTGTCAACAACTTGTTTTGCTTCTATTTTTTAATAGAATATCGTTATGGTTCCTTCTTTGCTAAATAATTATATTTGTTATGTGTGCGTCTCGCGTTTCATTTAATTTGCCCATGTCCATGGACTTACGTATTTATATCTTTTGAAAATCATTTTAGTTCTTCGTATAACGCCAAGGGGCATCATATTACATTTACATTTCGTAAAACAACATAATTATAAAAAAACCCGAGGACAACTGCTACTTCTGTGCACATTAACTCCTACTTCCGTTGAATTGTAATGTTCATTTTGTAAAAGATGTTACCATGTCTTTTTCCCAATTCAGACCACCAAAAGTCATCTAAAAACAAATAAGATGAGCAGAATATATTTTGAATAGAATTTACGTAGGAACCAAAGTAGAGGGTTGGTAGGGCGTGGGCAAGAAAGATAGAACCTTGCCGAACCTCAACCACAGGATATGATATCTATATGTTTTCTTATACCATCATCACACAACATAAACGTATTTTGTAGTGACCGAATTTTACATATCAAATTACTAATGTGACAGTCATGTATTTCAGACAAAGTGTTTTTGATTTTTATTAACCCCCCTCCAATTGAAGGTTTATATAATCTTTCAATGATTTTCTCCTTCACTTTTACGTTAGGATATTAGTGACCGTGTCTTATGATGACATATGCTTCCTTTTTTATGCTACCAACCACTTGAAACAGATGAAAGAATATAACCACCGCAGACAACCTTCAAATCAAAAGCATAATTTAAATCCAGCACACAAGCTTGCTATGTTCATTTAAAATGTGTCACCTTAGAATTACACTTCAATAAAACAAAAAAATCAATGGGTTAGCTGAAATGGCTCACCTCCTTAGAGGTGGCCTTACTTACATTAATATGCTTGAAAATTTTGATTATCATAATTATGCAACATACCTGGGAGCAGTACGTTAAAGGGACTGGGCACTAACCACGTGACTCTTTTAAGCGTATATGTTCATTGCCGTCACTGACAGTGTTCAATTTGACTGACATTTACCAAAAACCGTGGACTGTTAAAGATAATTGTAGTGTGCATTGTCAAGAATTGTTATGCTTTTGAGGTAAAGCGTCTCAAACAATGTACAAAGACTCTTTGTTGAGGTAAACTTTTTGCAAGCGGATTTTTGCATTCTGTTCAGTAATTACATCTAGCTGGCGTACTCATATCTTCAAATCATTTTGACGCATTTTGGTCTTCAATATTAACCCTGAAAATTCGCCTCATTAGAAATAAATTTGCGATTGAAAATTAATGAGCCTCAAACAATTTCAAAATGCTTTTTATTGCAATAACAGTAATGTTTCCTTGGACGCGTAGTCGAAATTAGAATAATTTTGTGCTCCAAATTAACATTGACAACTCACCTCCCTGGAAATTGAATTTCGAGTTAATAATATATAGTCCTCAAATACTTTTCACATTACTCTATAAGAAGCGATTTATGTTTAAAGTTTTTTTTTTAAATCATATTAATTGGAAATGTTGCTGGATTGTTGGGAATACTTTTTGATATGTTTCATTTCGAGTCTCATTAATTAATCTGAATTATAGAATGTTAAAATTCAGTAAAAATTGACGTTGATGATGCAGTTTTATTTCAGGTGGAAAAACATAAGACTTCGATATTATTTTTGTGACGTAGTCCGAAGTCTCTTAATATGTCCTTTATTAGTGGGTTCTCGGGAGGTTAGAAGGTCAGGTTATTAATTGAAGTGTGATTTCACAGTTAACTTAAACACATAGGATCTTAGAGATTCATGTCAACAAATTTTACTTGAAAAACTGTAGACTTTGCTGTGATGCAATAGATATGATGCTAAAATGTATTACCGTGCCGTTTCTAATTCTCTAAATAACGTAATTAACAAAATATAATCGATTGTTTTTGGTCGTCTGTTTATATATGCATCGGGCTTATTTAAGCATAAATTCTACCCGCGAATCACACGCGGTATGTTGATAAGACCAACATGAATAAACTCACAATAAACTCCTTTTTTTCGTGTTCACGTGTTCATTTTGTTGTCAAAAAACCTTTCTTAGGGCCTTTCAATAGAAAGTTTAAATGGACATTATACAATTAGGACATATTGACGGTGAACACTGGGTCATCAAAGGGTATTTATTTTGTCAATTACTTATGGATCACGTATTGGTTTTTATTATAATTAGTTAAACTCTTTTACAAATAGCAATCTGAATTACATGAATCACAGGGGTGAATCTTGTGATTTTTATTCTTCAGTAAGTAAATGTTAGCATTATTATTCATAGAAGTTATGTACGAAGACATTGCGTATCAATTTCCAGTTATTCGGAATGTAAATGGGCCTGCGCATTCTTCAGGTCAAGCCGGGTTTGTATGAATATGGCTGACTTTGAATTTATTTATTGTCGTACCGACAAAAATTCTACTTACAGATAACAAGTGCAGAAATACGTGAAAGAACATTTTTTAAATGTTTAACCCGAAAACACAGTTTACAGAACATGTAATCGTGTTATTTATTAACAATAGACATCGTTATTGCCTCCCCAAGCACAGAATATCCGTGAAGACATTTATATAACTTTTGGATATCAATTTTGAAGAGTTAATTACTCAAATATACAATAGAAATTAAACAGAACAGTGATAAATAAGTTGTTTTATCATTGATAGAAGAAAGCGCCTTTATAACACAAAAAACGCTCATTATGTACCATCATTCTTAATTCATAACTCAAATACGATAGTTATTCAATCATCGATACGCAAGGCCAGGTCGACTTCGCTTTATGATTAACCTCTCAACTGATTGGTCAACATAACAAACGCCCACTCATTAGCACATGAATGACACGGCACTGACAATTAAACGGATTAACGAGTGCCCCCTCCCTTCGCGTATTTCTCCAAGAATATACCAATCAAACTGACTATACATTTTTGAGTGAAGGCGTGGCATTGAAATACCGCCACAGTCCCAATGACGCCGCCCCCATCCAGATTGTGTTTCGGATTACACTCACAACAATCTTAATATACATTCTATTTTTTCATTAAGGCACATACCGAATATATATTGTTATAAAATGAATGACCATGTTATTTTTATACATGTATATTATCATTCAAAACCTTATACATTTATGGGAAAATACAGCAACTAAGAATAAAATTCATTCTCAGATACTAAATTCCTAGATGACATAGTATTATTTACACTAAGCAACGAAACATAAAATTAAAACAAACTAGAAGATAAATGATAATGTAAACTTACATTGAATTGCCTTGCCGTTCAATTTTTTTACTACAGCTAATAATTGAAACTTGTTACACAGTCAGCAATATTGTCATTCTTATACATGTAGCTTGTTGTTATAAACATTATAACGTTTGTAAGATAAAGTTAATAAAATAAGAATTCATATTAAATATCTAAACCAAAAAAACCTATCCATCATCATTCTCAGATATTCATTCCCAAATAACAAAGTTTTATCTATATCATAATAAATGACAACATAAAACATGTAACAATATTGGAACTAAATAGTAATGTAAGCTCTACTTATACCAGGACAGGACTCCCGCCATTGATGAATAAAATTGTTAACCACATTTCGATACTTAAAGTTTTTTGAACATTTTGTGAGTGATTACAAGCTCTAGTTATACTGGATTTCCCGTCACTGATGAACCAAATCCTGTTTTCTCTAACGCACCAATGTAAACATATGCACAAATGTATACATGTTAAGTCCTTCCCCAAAAAGACCCTACTGTAACACTATGTTGATTAAATATCAGGCGTTCGTATGTACTTCTTGAATGCATCGTATTTCCAACGACCAAGTAGCCTTATTTGGGCATCAAAATAACCCTTCTTAATTTAAGGCGATAGGTATTGTGTGGGGACGTTGGCTTGGGTTGTGCTTGATAAAACGAAAGGTAACCATCATTTGTGATATCCGCTGGTTGCGGTACTTAAAGTGAATATCACCAATTTGAATTGTTATGTTTACTTCAGATATGGTTGATGCTAATAACTCCACTGTGCGAGCTTGCATAAAAAGGCAAAAGTAAAAACAGACCGAAACATTTTTCACCATATTCTTAAGACCAGACCTTTTTTTAAAGGTAGAAACTAACTGATGTAATTATGTTTTTGTAATGGGTAGTCATTAGTTGGGATAACCTACACGTTCCTTGTTCTAACTTTTTGACAAGAACATTTTTAGAAAGTACACTATAGCTGTAAATCTTGTGAATAAAAGCTATTGCTGATAAACGTTAGGTGATTGTTCTCGGAGGAAATTGCAATTGATGCATCCTTGCTACATATAAAGCTATATTGACTGGAGTTACAGGGACAGTTACAGAAGAATTTAAATATAATAAAGAATTCATAAAAGGTCCGTCCAAGCCTTGTTATACACGTTGTGGATGATGGTGACAGCGATGCATTTAGGACATCCGACTGAGTCCCAACAACACTATGTTTAAAGCTGCTGGAGGCATTTGAGTGGGCTGCTCGTCTGATACTGGATGTAACGTTTTGAAAGTGGACACCTGTAAACGAGATAAGGCATCTGCTAGATGACTGCTGGCACCCGGTATATGTACAGCGTTAAACAGAATATTGTAATGTGAACAATTCAGAACCAAATACCACCCAAGCCGCATCATTAAAGAATTTTTGGATGTTTGCTTATTCAAGATAGCAGCCAAGGCTTGTTTTTCAGTGACAAAAGTGATACAATTATTTGCTAGAAGCCTCCCACAAGAATGATGTGATTGGAGAAAGCTCCAGGATATTTATGCGTATATTTTGGCACTATCCACCCAGGGGCCATACAACCATTTCCGTCCAAAAAACTGCACCATAACCCTTAGTTTGTGACGACTCAATTCAAAGAAAAATCTCCAATACATGTGTTACAGCTGAAGCACCCAGTTTGTTATAAGCAACCCGCTCTAATGCAGTACTTAATTCTTCAAACATCATGAACTCTCTGACAACCCAATAGGCAAACATTTGTCATAGTAGAACTGGTTATCCCAACACATACCCAAGAATTGGTAGCATGAGGGGTGCACAGGAACTTTTCGGAAAGCTGATTTAACATGACGACCGATTCGTTTAAATTGACTCATAGCTAAAGATATGGATGCATAATGAAGTGTTGAAAAATTCTCGGAGATACTTCCATTAACTGGAGAACCCTCAGGGTAACTAAAATGTTGACTCATTCGAAAAGTACCTGGCACCTTTTATTCCACGACACCGAGAGGACTTACATTAAAAGCTGGACATAGAGACTGATCAAATGGGCCTGAAATGCGATTTGCGTCAATTTCTTTGTTATTTTGTTTGTAATACTTCGGGAAACTGATCAGAACATGTCAGATTTCTACAGGATTTATGAAAATACATGTTATAAAACCATGAGAGAAACCAAATGTCATTTTTTCGAATTGTTACCATGTAAAACTGATGTCAGTTGGTGCGGATTAATTGGGCTTAATGTATTTTTTGGTATCAAGCATTGGCGGGATACTGCTGATTGATTGAATTATATTGGTTGTGTGGTGTCTATATTGGGATGGAAAGGAATAATTCCTTGACTGCATAGGATTCATGGAGCCGTAAAGAAATTGTTGATTGTTGGTCAATTAGCTTTGCCGGTGATCAGTTTGAAAACGCTGACCATTATGCTGTAATGCAAGAATGCATAAAGAGCCAATTGATGGTACATGTACAAGCTTTGTTCTGTTGAAATTGATAACGAAAACCCTGTAGGCTCTAAACATGCCTTAACTTTTCTCGTCGCATAGCCTCATGCCGCTATTCCCATTCTATACGATCCAAGCCTTAATTAATAGCATTGCCCCGCAGCTGTCTTATTTGCCTAGGTATATTCATTATACCAGTCGGCATTTTGGTCGGCAAGCTTTCTGATTAAGCTGACATACTGACAGGACTTCCTTCACAATATACCGATTTAAAAACATGAAATAAGTTAGTCCATTGTTCGATGTTATGAAACTT
>JAUMGZ010222105.1:0-11416 GCA_032359645.1 Pododesmus macrochisma
TTTCATATATAGCATAGGTGGCGCTGCATGACATAATGCAAGCCAGTTTTGCAATTTTTTCATTTCGCATTTTTTAAACCTATGAAATGTTGATGATAACTGCATATATACATTTAAAGCAAATGTTTTATTTCTTCGAATTTTTTGCATTAATTATTTGTGTTCATTTTAATGTCTCCTTCTGCAAAATAGCCAATAGTTATCCCTCTTGACTTCAATGGTTAATGAAATTAAATTTCTGACATGGATTTAAAAAAAAAGAAGCCATTTTTATTATTAGAAGTATTCATACTTCAGTTTCATTGCACTTTTATCCAGTTCTAATTACAAAAGTTTCAGGCTCGTACTACCTTAATATATATACATACAAGTTAAATCTACCATTTAACTTGCCCTTTGTATGAGGCTTTAAAAGTATCGGCATTGTATTGATTCTAATTATATAGAACTATAATTTTATAGGATATTACATTGACGATATCCAATATGAATCCATATTCATTATTAATACACGGTATTACTATTATTTCCCAAAGGACATGTGTCACCGTGACGTCATGTAAAATGTTGTTATTCTAGTGATATATCTTAACTCCATATACAACACAATAACCAATTTCTGTTTTCATAAACTTAATACCAAAACATATAGGAATATATAGGCGACTCGACTGGGGTCCTTCCGTTGCTTGTAGCAGACGCTTTTAAATCTCTATTCCTAGCGGTCTTTGATAATATGGTATTATCTTTAACTTCCTGTGTAATTAGCAATATGAAAATAATCCATTCTTTGATGACCCGCATGGGACAAATAGTTAATTTATCCTGACTAAAGTCTTGACGAGTTAATATATGTTCCATTTAGAAACAGTTAGTTGTTAAAGTTATATACTACAATTTGGCAGATATTAGCCAGATTCTATTTTAGTAAGGACAGCTTTATTTTTGCCTTGGTTCGGAAACGTTTTCTTTATCATGGCACCCAGTAGAACTTTGTTATAATGCTGACATTAGCTTAGCTAGCATACTATTTTGGCATAGCTTAATCTGATCTTAAATACGTTTGCTGCCAGGGGTATATAAAATTCCATGCTATATTTGACCGTTAGGAGCGATGGATACCCTTTTCTACAAATATATGTCTTGGCGGTAGTTCAATCATTTTGTACATTGTCATGTAATTATTTGGATGACCGTACATGTATTGTACGTTTGTGGAGCCATGATTTTAGTTAAGAAGTTTTGTTTATAGTATGAGAAACTTGTCTAATTATAAGACCACGTCATGTTGTAATGCTGCATATTAAATGAAACATGTATTTTGTAACCTATATGCTGTATTGCATTTGGTAATAAAGAAATTGAATTGAATTGAGAACCCCCTACCCTCTTTCTCTGCTGAGTGGAAATGAACCACACTAGACAATTGATTAATTGACGATCACAAGGTTTTTGAAGGTAAGCAGGTCTCGAATATTTATAGTTTTCTTAGTTTTTATTGATCTTTATTGACGACGGTTTACTTAGTCGTATATTCGTCTTAAATAAAATACAAATACAAAAATGCAACAAGAGACGAAAAACCAAATATCTGTGTGAAAAGCCTTTTTCCATGATTTACCAAAATGACACGGAAACATTACGACGGATGACACATGTGTACCAGGAAACAATTACTAAATCGCGAGCTCCTGGTTTCTCTTCTAGTTTTTTTTCTCACATAAATGATGTTTGCTTTTTTGGTTAAAAATTATTGTATCAATAACACTAAAATTCTTGACTAAATCAAGTACGGACCATGGACAATTTTCATAATATACTCTTATAGCGCGTGGCAGTACTATGAAGTGGTCTCGCCCATAATTCATGCGCACGAACACTCAAAATAGAAAATGTACATGAATTTCTTTGGACAATTGTTTCGAACGATCTAGTCCTGATAAGCAGAGATAACGTAATAACATGATTTTATATAATCAAAAGACTGACCGACTGAATTCAAGTGATACAGCAGAGATGTACATCAGAAAAACTACATACGAGTATATTGAATCGTGGCGAGTGTGAAACCGTGTCCTTTTTGTCCACAAATCATAAGTGACAGGATATGCGTTATGGAATCTGAAACAAAGTAGGAAATGCGAAAAACCTAGACGATATTCAAAAGACGTAAATCCATGGGCATGGCAAATGAAAGAAAACATGGGACACACTCAGAAAAAATAACAAAAATCCCCAAATATTAACTAAAAAAGGAAACATCACGATTTCGACAAAATGCAAAATTAACCCCACCCATAAGTCCTAACTTTGGGCTCTGCACATGTTGAAACTTATAGAGTTGGGAACACATTTAATACAACAGATCGACATGTGCACGCAATATCAACTGCAAATTAACAAATGACCTCAAACAGGGGATACAGATCATATCTGGAGCAACCGTCAAGAATTATAAATGAAGATAGCGATAACGCTAATAATACGCATGACTATTTTACAAATTCACTTTGAAATAGAATACGACGTTGACATTGCACTGCTTCGGTCATCGTTCTCAATGTTTTCTTTCTAATCCAAGAATACAGAAGCAATATACAAAATGCATGATCTAATAGTCGATTTCTACATATTTTAGGATGTAAAAATGGCTGTTTAATTATCATTTGCGATCTTTACAAACTGATCCGATAATTTGATTGCTCTTACGTAACATCATCACCATCATCGTCGTGATACAAGAATCAAAATGGCCGCCTTTAACCGGTTGTAATAATAATTTTACCACGTATAATTCAAAATACACAAAAATCTTACAGTGAAAATCCCTTGTTCCTATAGTACAAGTTTGCCTTAATTTCAGTATTCATCTACACGTACTATTTATACAATACAAGAAGTACCCTATATAAGACTTTTTCTACTCATTCTATAGTATACATGCATTGAGCATTCTTCAACATTTTACTTCTAAATTCAAAGATGGTTAAAGTTTAGGATTAGGCCATCAATCAGTATCATCTACATTTAATTCCGAAAGGTTTCAATTACATTACAAACGGATGATAGTGTTCCTTTTGTTTACGGAAATGACGTCATTTTGCACTGCGCATAATTACAACATGCTGCTGTACTAGTATTTTACACATCCCAACGTCAATATTTATATATACAACAACAACAACAACAACTGCATTATCTCGTCTAATTTCAGAACATTTGTGTGTAATTTTGCCAAATTCCAACTTATATGGCCGTCTTGACTTCTGATTGGCTGAGGCATTTTCAACTTCTTGTCAAGAACCGTTGGTCAGATTTTTACGAAACTTGATGTACATGTTCCTTGCATGGTTCCCTTTCAGATTGGTGTTGGATTTTGTTGAATTCCATCCAATATGGCTGCCGTGGCTTCTGATTGGCTGAGACATTTTCGAATTATTGTCAAGAACTGTTGGTCGAGTTTTCGGGAAACTTGATGTACAGGTTCCTTGCATGGCTCTCTTTCAGATTTGTGTCGATTTTGTCGAGTTCCATCCCATATGGCCGTCTTGGCTTCTGATTTGCTGAGACATTTTCAATTTATTGTCAAGAACCATTGGTCAGATTTTCATGAAATTGTATGTACATGTTCCTTGCATACAAAAATAGTCTCTTTTCAGAATCGTGTTTGATGTTTCCAAATTCCATCCAATATGGCCGTTGTGGCTTCTGAATGACTTAAACACTTTTTACTTCTTGTCAAGAACCTTTGATCAGATTTTCAGGAAACTTTATGTAGATGTTTCTTGAAACTTAGTTTAAGGATATAATTGCATTGTTAATATATCCAGGTGGACGTTAAGGGCCAAAGGGCCTCTTGTTATTATTTGTTTGAAAGCTGAAGATATATTGTCTTCTTTTGGGGTTTCTGAAACTTATTTCAAGCGTTGGTTTTGGTGCATTTCATAGACACATTTATATTTCAATACGATTTAAATTAATTATTGTTGTGTTGTCTCACCTTTAAGACTCTTAGTGAGATGTACGCCTAGGTTACTCACCAATCGTTCGTTTTCCTTAAACGTTTAATATTTTTACTGTTCCTTGCTAATTTCTAGACCTTAAGTGAACAAAAACCTGGTACATGTAAAAAGGACTCGGGATTCGGAATGATATCAATGGTAAAGCTAGGTCAAAATAAGTGGTATTTTTCTACCATATTTGAAAAACAATCTTCTCATGTTCCAATACATTCTTGCACTCTTATCTTCATAAGGTGGTGTTCTGCTTCGTTATTTTGTTATAAGGTTGTACATGTGGCTACCGTGTTGAGCTATTGTAAGAGAAGACATTACAAACATGTCTTATCGTGACTGTATAATGCTACACAAATGTTTCACATACGCCACCCTTAAGTAAAGATCGAATAGTATCAAGTGTGCCTCTGGGATCATCAATTGGGTTACATATGTTCATATATAATATCCGAGGAAATGCTGTAAGAAAAATGGTGAAGTTTCACTTCAGGTATTAATGACGGGGCTACACCCTGGAGACAAACGTTCACGTAGTGTAATGCTATTATATGCAATTTTCCTATTATATATATACATCAAAAGTGTAAATTTGCCATGATTAGATGATACAATAACAATAAAAGTTCACACATATCAACCTAGTGCGGTGCTTTAACATTGTACCATTTTAAACAAAAAATCGTCTCGTGATTGTATTATGCTAGAGCCATGATTTCTTGAATATAAAATTTCAGGGGTAATGCTATTTGGAAAATATGTGATTTATGCTTCTGTTTGGACCACACCAAGAAACAAAAACTATACATAGCCTAATGTTATTGAATACATTAAAATTTTCAATTCATAATTAAATATTGCTGTAGCAATGAAATTTCACACACATCAATATGAAGCTATGCTTTAACAACAAAATAGCACTGGGAAGACAATTCTTTTCATTGTAGTAATAATGCTTCAGTCATGACGTTTTTAAGCAATGTCCAAAATTAGTGCTCTTTGGAAATGTGTAATTTATGCTCCTGGTGTTAATAAATGGGCCACACTCAGAAAACAAGGTAAGACATAGTCTACTGTTGCTTAATATGATTCTCCTTTTCATGATTAGATGATGCTCAGCCATGAAAATTCAGATATATCAACCTAATGCTATGCAATCTCTTTCGTCCATATCATCCAACAAAATATTTGACCTCTTAACATTTTTGCACTACTATATCAAATTTCAATTAATATCTAGGTTTAAAGATCTCACATGTGATGCTTTTTGAGTAATATTGGGTTTCAATCGCAGGCCGTTATACATACTCTGTAGTAACACAACTGTGTACCCTGTCTTTAACTCAACATTTCTGCAGCCCTCGTTTCCATTTTATAATAAATTGAAGATTCTACCACGTCTTTTCATTATATCATATTATAATATAATCTCAGCCCTCAGTGACTGAGTAAAAGATGTCCAAGGATATATCATTTTTGACCATTTGCTCAACTATGATATTGAAAGATCACTCATACAAGGTTTTAAGTCTTTTTCGTATTAAACAGATTAATGGTACATTTTAGTTTGTTTATCTTGAAAAGGTACAAACTTGCAAACTGAAACGGGCAATCAATAAATATAATATCTAGAAGAGACAAAACCATTTCTAAGTGAAAGAAACTAGTCCGCAGACTCCAGGTTTAGTCACCAATCAATCGTCATCAACGTTATCAATAGACAAAAACCACTTCTAAGTGAAAGGAACTAGTCCACAGATTCCAGGTATAATCACCAATCAACCGTCACCAACGTTATCAATAGACAACAACCGTTTCTAAGTTAAAGGAACTAGTCCACAGACTCCAGGTTTAGTCACCAATCAACCGTCACCAACGTTATCAATAGACAAAAACCACTTCTAAGTGAAAGGAACTAGTCCGCAGATTCCAGGTCTAGTCACCAATCAACTGTCATCAACGTTATCAATAGACAACAACCATTTCTAAGTGAAAGGAACTAGTCCATAGATTCCAGGACTAGTCACCAATCAACCGTCATCAACGTTATCAATAGACACAAACCATTTCTAAGTGAAAGGAACTAGTCCACAGATTCCAGGCCTAGTCACCAATCAACCGTCAACAACGTTATCAATAGACAACAACCATTTCTAAGTGAAAGGAACTAGTCCACAGATTCCAGGTCTATCACCAATCAACCGTCACAAACGTTATCAATAGACAAAACATAGATACTAGTAAACGAATAAAGGTTAGTGAACCATAGGTAGGGTTTGGGGTTGAATAGGAGCTATTGTTTCGAACAAAAACACCCCACCAATACTATAAACATGGCCTTGTCTACAATTTAAGCGTACATTGCACTTGCAGTTACAATGGGTACAGATCTTGCACGGATAAATAGGACTGGTGACTCATATAAAGCAGGTAACTCTCACTTGAGGAGAACACCTTACTTCGTTTTAAGTTTTGAAATAACGTTTCATGTTGTATCCTTTTTAGTTAAGTTTTTTTTATTTGTCTTGGCTTCGGTTCAAAAGCGAGGTCCTCTCGACCATAAAGTTGATTTGACTTCATTTTAAATGTCCGTCTCATTTTGCTAATTCATTCTGGTAATGCGTTTATTGTATGTGTGTCAATAACCTGTTGATCACATTTCTTCTGGTTTTGTTAATTGGTTTCATGCGTTCCTCCTACGTTTCCATTTGGTTGCCCACTTAAGTATTAACAACTTTAAACTTTTATAATTATATATTTCCATGTAATGTTCTAAAATTAGAGGCGTTATAACTTGTTCACAGAGGCCATTCTCCTTTCTGTCTTTTAAAAGTTAATTTAATTTCCGTTTCCGCTTCTCTACCTTTCCTATATAGTGTTGTGCTTCTTCTTTTTGTTTTTGTGTTATTTTGCAATATGACATTTAATTAACAAACACAACGTGAGTTTAAGTAGACACTCGTATGAATCAGAGGGACCGACGACCACGCTAAGTACCGAAAAACATCATATTGAAATAGAACCAATACAATTGCATCGCACAATATATTCAATGCCAACTACCACTGCGCACGCTCAATAAAGCATATCTAAATAAACAATCAAACAGATAAATTGACCTCACACGGATATATAATTGAAGACATATTTTCTATGATTGCACGCACCTATCTAGGTTAATGATCGGATAGAAAATAGCCTAACAACCGTGCGCAATAAGAAATGTTTGATACTTGAATATTTATAGTCATGATAATTTTTTGTTGTAGCAGGCAATACTCATACGAACACGTTATTTTTAATTCATACCATGACTGTTTCAATATGCTAATTACCAAAATAAACGAACCCATTGATCACACTGGCACTGAAGTGCCATATGTGGGCGACACGAATTGACCCCCTCCATTGAAATACACGAAATTCATAGCGGAAATACAACGCGGATGCCATTAAGATCAAACGTTTCCGCCTTTCTAAAGAGTTCCCCATTTAGATCTTGTTGTCTTTTAGACTGCTAAATGTTTATGGAAATTCAATAAACGAACAATACTGTGCATTGCCGGCGACTAAATCATTTAGAGCTTTATTCCAGCTTTTATCACGACAAACAGGTTGTTGTTGATTTGACATATCGATAATTCATCGTCCGTATATGAGTATGCATTTTCCATCTTATTTGAATTAATGATGGTATGAATGTCGGTAAAATTGAAGATTGGAATTATATACGGCATTACAAGTTAGAGTTCTTTATATTGTGTTCGCCTTTTAATGAGAATCACAAACAATTATTTACATATTAATGTGTAAATTAAAAGAATTTGGTGACAATTTTATGATTTTTAACTCTTAAAAGTCCCACTTAATCATACTACAATCTTCGATATTTATCAAACCTCCAACATTAACGTATTTCATGTGTAAATTGTTACCGTCAGATATGTTATTTGTTTATTCAATTGGGTTAATCTTCACCGAGTTAGACAATTAACACTGTACTAGAGCGTATTTTGAGTATAAACTTATCATATGTAATACAGTATGCTTAAACACACCATGCAATGGTAACCTAGCCGGTATTTATTTTGTCTTGTTGCTTGTGTGAATGATAAATGTTTGGCTGTTGATTAAAACTGTATTTGTATAATGATTGTTGACCTTCCTAAGTTCGAATACACATATAATACACCTGATATTTTATCGCAGTCTTGCCATTGTCTTGTAATGATGATAACTGGACATTCTTATGTTTCTCCTAAGGTAATCAAAGTCAGAATCGTTAAATTTTGAGATCAGATAAGTGTCATAGGTGGACGACGAAAAACGGGCAAATGTAGTCCCTTGCCTTATGCAACAACCTTTCTTCAAATTCTGTTCTGTTGTTTTTTTCCTTGATGTTTCAATAGGTGAAACATGAAATGTTCATTATGTCCTAGCCTTGTGTTGTTGATATTAAGCATTTGTTATATTGTTTGTGATGAGCTGATTTATTAAAGGTTGAGAACACTTAATGTGTGTTTGGTTCTGTGGATCTTGTTTCCACCACTTCACCTCGATAAAGATCTTGACGTGTCTTCATGTAAAATCAACGACAAATATTTATTATACATATAAAAAAAAATGGTAAGGCGGTATGTCAAGTTGTTAACGATCTGCCGCCTTCAACGGATAAATCAAAAATTACTTTTACATTAATTTTAACAGTGTGATATTTGAAATTTTAACATCGCTACATAAAACAGTGTACACGTAACTATACACTATTATAAAGATAAAGTCGTCTTCGTATTTAAAACGATACATTTTAATGCCTTTCTGTGGAAGTCGAATTCATAAATTGCAAAGATATGATTTCATTTACAGAAAATTGTGTGTTATCAATTGCACTTGGTGTTTTGTACCTGCAATAAAATGATCCTAAGAAGTACAAACTAATTTTGAATAATTTTACGCATTGCGTTTTCTAACACCTACGCAATATATATACTGTCTTGTCTATACATTATAAAATATGTTATAAAGACTTTGTTATACTGTTAGGATTTTACAAAACTTCACTCTAATTGGTTTGAATAACGTATTTCTCCGCCAAGTTACACAAGAACCACAAAGCGCCGTTTTTAATTTGCAAATGACGTCCTCTTACAGTTTAATAACCTCATGCCTTTTTCTATACGTATAACTAGTACAATTTGTGTTCATGTAATACTTCCCTGCAAATGGCATTCTATGTCAGACATTCACTGTAATTGAGTCCACGTTGATATTGCCGACACACCAGGAGCACATGCCCTACCGATGTAAAACAGTATGCCGGTGTAACGTTGAACTTGACCACCGTTGAAAATGGAACTGGGGTCAGTTTTCAACATTAAAAATGAAACGGGAAACCGTTAAAAACGGTTCGTGCCGTCGAAAAATGACAGCCTCACGGGTCAATGGGCATGCTGTTGAAAGTTGACTGTTGGAAATAGGCCACATACACAGTCAGTTTTCTATTAACACACGTACGAACGAGCTGAGGTTTGGAACTGCAGTGCTGGGGTCCGCGGAGTGCTATTTTACATCCTCCGTGTGCAAATGATAACGACCAATCAATTAATGTATGATTTTAAGTATAAACCAACATACTCCCAATAAACCGGCATTTGTTTGTTTAATTATGTCTTGACGTCACGGGCAGAATCTTTCACCGATATTGTGACAAAAGACCAAAAGAGAAAAACCAAAAGATAGGACAGGAAGAGAAGCGGCGACAGGAACGGGAAACGAAAGAAATAGAGACAGTTCAGAAATAAGGATGAGCCCATGCAACAGCGTTTCCGCCTACTCTTCTATATCCATCGTGATTCAGATTGCATTTTTGTATTCTTATTATTGGATCCAGCAAAAATGTACTTGTATCAAGTCAATCAAGGTAACCAAAGAAATAAGTCGATTATGTCTAAAAGACATTTAAGTAGACCGAGTCTATCAACCCGACAATGTTTATCAATTCAACCCAGTCAATCAAGTAGACCGAGTCGATCAAGTTGCCCAATCAATCATATTAAACAAGTCTATCAAGTCAATCATATACACCAAGTCAAGTAAGGCGATAAAGGCAAACGATTCAATCAAATATATCAAGTATTTTCTTTAAATCTAGTTTGTTCATGAATTCAAAAACTTTGCTGCAAATACGTACTGGAAATACATGTGATGTATCCCTCGTGTTTTATTTATAAGCAAGCCCATTCAGATCAATAAAATGGGGTCAATCTTCAATGGGTTCCATATTCTACATGTGGAATGGAGCTTAAGTTCCATTCATTCCGGTTCTATATTCAACATTGAAATCGTACCCCGGTTCCATTGTTAATGGTGGCAAATTTTCAACATTACACCAGCAGCATATACTCTTCAAGGTGCACTGCCGACAACATAGAATTCCAAGATTCATATTGCCGATCAATAAAATACGCAATGTTTTGGTTTTAACAAATTACTTATGAAGTAGTAAATACTAAAAACCAAGACGATATTCAAAAGTAGTAAGTCCATGGACATGGGCAAACAATAGGAAAACTTTGGACGCACTCAGAAAAAGAACCATATTAAGAAGGAAACATATTTCACCATTAGAATATGTCACTAATTTCGTGACAAAAGAGTAAAGAGAAAAATAATTGACAGGATAGGAATAGAAAACAAAAAGAAATAGGATCAACAAAACATTATTTATTGACAAACAAACAATAGCTCCATCAAAAAAACACCACCAAAATGAACTAGCAAAGTGAGACGGACATAGAAAAATGACGTCAAACCAACCAAATGATTGAGAGGACCCCGCCCTTGACCCGAAGCCAAGCTTCAAATCAACTGCTATCAACGGATTCGGAAGGAAAACGAATTTAAAATGGACATGACATCGATAAATCAAAACTCTGCAGTCAAAGGGGAGGGGGAAATAAAGATGGTAATAAAGGACAAAAACCACACCCTAACAATACTATAAAATAGTCTTCCTAACATTTTAGATATGCGCAGTCAAAATCGGAATTTGTTAACGTATTACTCTGGACACGTGTGGTCTTCGTCAGCAAAGGCGACGTTATAACAACAACAAAGAGCCGAAGTAGAGCTACACGTCCGAGGAATTTGGTCTTCTTATCAAATGGTAAAGAACAAGTTCGGGATGAGCTAAATCATCAGTACATCGATCACTTGCGATCTAGAACAAGGTTTATAGCCTGTTTTGATAAGTTTCGGAAAGCAGTTGAACTCTACGAGGTTCTGCTCCATGGAGTAGATTTAACCACCAACTTACTCGGCGTCCTGCTTTGTTTCAGACAGGAAGCCCTGACAGCCATTTTCAACACGGGCGTGAAGTTGGTTCGATATTCGATATTCGATAT
>JAUMGZ010222116.1:0-11415 GCA_032359645.1 Pododesmus macrochisma
TCAAGGAGTGACCCTAGGATCAAAAATATTCAAATGCCAATCCAGATGGACATTAAGGCCCCATGGGCCTCTTGTTAAATAAGCATCCCTAAAGGAAGGCAATTCAGATCTTTTTAAATGATGGTGCTTGACCTCCAGGGTGAACCTCTAGGAATGCAAAATTCATAAGGGACAATTTGATAAAATTCTAATAGACTAGTTGGTCTAGAGCTTAATGCTTGTTAATGTAGTAACCTTCAGTCACAGAGAACCAAATTTGTTGAACCTTTGATAACTGCAATTATTTCCTGACAGTTTTGATTCACAGAGGCAGGGAATACAAATAAAACTGTCAGACCAGAATATTAATTAAGCATTGAAATTCTTTATTTGAAAAATTGTTGAAACTTTTTGCAGCAAGTGTTAGTGCACTACATTACCAACAAACTGTTTGAAATAAAGAAGGACAAAATGTAATTTTAAATAAATGAAGGACAAAATGTAATTTTAGATAAATTTATCTTATTTCTTATATCATAATCTCGTCACTTTTACACTTTAAGTTACAAACTGATATAAAACTTAAGATCATACTTTTGAAGATTAAGCAATTTGTTCTGTTACAGATCCTTCGGATGCTGACCCTCCAGTGGTACTGAGCTCTGTGGGTAGGGGTTCAGCTCAAGCTTCAGGCTTCCAGTCAGGCTACCCCAGCCCACCCTTGTCCACTCAGGATACAGACGGGTACAACTTCAGTGGTGTTAGTAATGTCAGTAACATCAGTAGAGTCAGGAGTTCTAGTGTAACTGCCTCAGAAGTTCAAAACGTGCCAAAGGGTAAAGAAAAGCTGAAACACACAGTGTCTGCAGACAGTAACTTCCACCTTAGAAAGTAAGATTTCCAATTATCTCTCATTTGAACATTGTCAAACAATAAACATTTTACTTCAGAGTATAATGGAATTTAGCAAGCATCAAGAACTTTTACTGAAGGTGTGTCAAAAATATTAAATTAGACAGAGGATCTGAAACAGGTTTATATCTGAGTTAGTAATATAAGGGTAGCATACAATTAGGTATTAGATAATTATTTTTTTTTTTTAACTTTAAAAGAGAATCTTTATAACTGTAAATAATTCTATTTCAAACAATAGAACTTGGAAAGGAATATTTTAACTTAATTGCCAACTTTGTTTCTTTTTGAAATGTAATTGCATAGAAAGCTCATTTAAGTTATTATGTCATGTTATAATCATTGCTTATAACTGTATGCAAATAACCAATGTATGTAAATATGTGACTCAAAATAAACAGAGGAGTTGTAATTCTTACCTCTTCTTTTCTCAACTACCTCTCTACCACGCAGAATGTCTCCTAAGCCAAAAGATGACTGCTCAGCAGATCAGGTTTATATTGATGTAATACTGTGTCGGCATGCTCGTAGATTACTAGAGACGAACAAAATCAGAGATCTTGGGTACTTTACAGCTAATATGGAAGACTTTCAGTTTGTTTCTTGGCTCAGAAGAGAAAGGTACTAGTATATCACTCTTCCTATTTACATAACACACAGTATTTTAGTACTGTGAATAATAGCTTAATTAAAGACTTACAGCAAAATTCTCAGGATAATTATGAATATAGCCTCTAAATATTCTGACATCTAAAGAAAAAGATCCAATTTGAAACCTTCCTTCATTATCGAATTAAATTGAGAATCAAGAATTTAAATTTTGAATTTTTATGATAAATTAAGTAGAGTAATAACATCAAAACCTTGTTAAAAAAGATTTGATAGTATTACACTGAAATTGTATAAAATTAAGTTAATAATAGACAATTATCCCTCTTGCAAATGTTTGTGTATTTGTCTATCTGCGTTTTCTTCCCATGCAATAACTCCTATTCTTGAAGCCTGACATCAGGCAAACAAACTGTGCAGATGTTACTTGTATGAAGACCTATGTAAGCATTATTATTGCTTTTGGAGTCTCAAGGTCAAAAGTCAAGGTCACAGTGGTAACAATATTCACAAAAGAGTGATTTCTAAATGTTCCTCCCTTAGCTTAGGGTAGTACTCACAGAACACATGTTTAGAATAAGTTGATAATTTGGACACAAAATGTCAATGATGTAATCATGAGGGTGTCTCATTAGGAGTATATGAGGTGTATGGCAATAGAATATATGTAGTCACACTAATGGCCTTTCTTTAATCATGATTGTAGGTTAAGAGCAGGCAAACTAGAAAACTTTGTGACAGGTCTGAGAGATCTTCACAATCAGTTCCAGTGGCCAATACCTGTACTGTCTTTGAGTGCATTCCAACAACTCAAGTTAAAATCTTGTGAGTACATACTGGGTTGTCAGGGAGTATTAACAATGAAACAACTTAATCTTGAGGGGAAGAATTTAACATAAGAATTAATTCAGCTGTACAGAGAGCTTATAGAAGTTGATTTAAAGTGTTGATATGGATATGGTGAGAATTAGTATTATGTTGTGATAGCATTTGTCATACTAGTAAAGAATCACAGGTTTCATTGACACATTATTTTTTGCACATTTTAAAGATGCAAGCAAGGTAGGTAATACACAATCTGATTAAAACAAGATCTACTTTGCTCCTGTTATTTGGATATCGCATCGCAGGGTAGATCTGAGGAACACCAATTGTTAAGGTTGTTGGAGTGACCCTAGAGTTTTGAATAATGATGAATAATTATGAGAAATTCAGGCCAATCAAAATTCGCCTTCTATGCGATCATTGAGATTGAGTGTCAAAATGGCTACCTTGCTTACCGACGAAGCGATGATCAAAGCATTGCACAATTTTTTTATATGAACGAAAACCCACACTGTACATAAATGTTACCTCTACATTACACTCTGCGGGAGGTGTTGGAAACATTTGTCTCCGTTTTTAAGCCAGTTTAACCATATAAACAAGATTCCTAGTTTTGAAGTGCAGCCATAGTGTATAGTGGTTGTCAAGTAATCGAGGAACACATCCAAAACGACGTACAATATACACGTCAAAAGATGACATCATAATGATAATAACGTTATATATATATTGGCGCCAAAATTCTCAAAACACACACAGAAGATTCTGTAGGCTCTTCACTGATTGGCTTCTTTGAAAGGTCACGCCAACGACCTAAACAATTGGCGTTCCTTAGATCTTCCTAGCGACATACCGGGAGCAATAGGTAGATCTGGTTTTAGTCAGATTGGGTAATACAATGGTTTTTTTCTTGTCTAAATCCAGTTGTGTTTGTATGAAATCTTCAACAACACAGGGATACATGCCACATGTAATTGTCATGGTTCTCACCATCACTCTCAATGCAGTGACCATCCTTTAAGCTGGCTTAGCAACTTCAGACAAGACAATGTTTCAATGAAATATGTAATTAAAGATTATTCAGTGTTATTTGCATTTTATCAGTGGGATGTTGTGTAAAGCTATCCAGAAATGCTTATGTTATGTCTATTCTATTGTTTAGTCTAATTGGAGGGCAAATTTTGAATTCTTTTTGCTAATGAAGGCCAAGGTCATTTTCATATTATTCATGTAAAACCCAAAGCTTAGCACTAAAAGTTGTTAATATTTACTCAAAAATAAAATGGATGACTTTCACAATCCAATTAGGTTTGTGAGTGTGCTTGTGAAATGGTTTTACTAGCAGGTACAACAGGTAAAAAAATGCTTAACTTCAGAACTAAAATTACTAATTTTTTTCAATCAATTTACCCTTTGAAGCCATTGATATAGACTACAAACTAATATTCTCAAAATTATACAACAGTACAGGTATATTGAGAATTGTTTTTGTTATGTGTGTGTGAACTTATTCTTTGTATGATAAAGTAAATGTATTTTATCCATGACCTTGACCTTTATATTAAATTTGTGTTCTTACTTCACTTTTTTATTTTCCTCGCATATGCAATAAGTCATTGTTAAACAGTTTTATTCTAAATCTAGTTAGACTTTTATTGAAAGAGGAAAATATCTTACAGTATCTTCATCAAGCTTGGCATCCCTTTCTGCTGTGGAAGAAGAGAGTACGACAGACGCAGACACTACAGAGACCAGTAAGCCAAGGGAAAGGGGTTTTACCACGATAAAATCTGAATCACATCCTGACCTTAACTCATCCAATCCTCTGTACGATGATGTCTTTCTCAAGCCTCAAATGTTGAAGAGTAGGTTTAACATAAAGTTCTGTTTTTACCACAGGGATGTGTTGCAAAGTCAAGATCTAATGCTATTGGATTTTGGAAGTGTTTTTTTGCATGTGCAAATTCATTGGTTTGGGATATTTGTGAATGTAGTATTTTTATTCACTGTGACTTTGAACTGTTCATTCATTCTTGCAATGCATTCTTGCAACACTCATTATAATATTTATTCTCATTTTTTGTGGGCAAAGTAGCATGTCTTTTGCAACCCTGACTTGGGAATTCTCCCTGTTGGTAAAAAACAGCTTTAACAACTTCATTTGTGATCTACAAATTAATTTGATTCTTAGCTCAAGTTGGCTATTCTGATCAATCTTTGTCTGTCATTGTCATCTTATAAACCAATTATTAAATGTACTTCTATGACTATAAACTATTCAAGGCAGATTACAGATTGAAATGGTTTATTGTGTGTCTCAAGGACATCTGGTGGTACATATAAATCAAAAGTTGTGTTCCTATTGCAATTCTTATTATTGCTACTCCTCAAGATATGAACATGGACCCATCTCAGCTTTTAATCTTATTACCCAAAATTGGTCCTAAATGTTATCGTTGGCATTTGAGAGGAAACATGACTGTCAGATATTGACATTAAACCTTCAGATTTTAAAGAAATGTAATAAAAATTAATTGGTCAAATCCAATATTAAACATGGTCACTGTTCAGACATCTTTAAACAGTTTATTAAGGTTCATTTTGATACAGATACAGACACAACCATCATATTTTATTTCCCTACCATTTCCTCTCAAGAATGGGAGGTGATATTATATTATTCATATGTTGAACCCTTGTATTTCATATTATTTGCTACATGCAAATGGAAATCAATTGCATCTGAAATAAAATGACCATCTGATGGCTATCTTAAAATGTTTTTTAAATCTTGACCTTCCTACAGTCATAAATTGAATAAGTTGAAGGTATAAATATATATAATATCTGTTCCCTTGGGAGAGCTCTAGGCTAAAACTTCAGATGGTAGTCATGATGGCCATTATTAAAAATTTTGTTGTTGCTATATCTCTTTAACACAATATGAAATTTTCATAAATATATTGTATCCTTGAAGAGTATCTTTTGTTTATAATTACCCCCGGTAGTATGTTGTTGATCTTGAAGTTACCAAACCCCTAGAATAGGAAATTATTTTGATCCTGAACTTTAATATATTGAACCTTTCAATCTCATTGTTTTTTGGGGGTCTTTTTTATTGAAAATCAACCAGGTTAGCAGGTTGCCATGTGGAATAAATTTCTCCAAAATTTACATAGCATAAACTAAAGCTAAAAGTAATAATTACCGGTATATAAAACCATCTGATCTTGATCTGTCTAATGGAGCATAATGCCACATTTTTTGGGCCGTATAAAGTCATATTTGCTATACGGCTAGGATAGGGTGGCCATAGGCCCCCGAAATTGAGAGATACATGCGGCGGCTGCAGAGGATCTGCGGTGGCCTCAGGGTCACTCTAGGGCGTATCCGTATCTTTTACAGTCTGTTGGGGTCGCCGTGGGATTATAGCGCGGCGTTATAACTTTTTTTATTTCAAGGTTCGCCGTAGCAGTTAGACACGCCGTAGCCATGCAGTTCCTCGACGACCATGCGTTGGGCGTACAGTGGCCTTGCGTTTGCCGTGCGGCTACCCTAGGGTCTTATGAATTACAATTGAATTTTTCGGACCCCCAAAAAATTGCGGTTGCCGCAGGAATTCCACGGGCATCTTCATATACTCTAAGGTGTGTAGCGGTAGCATCAGTCTGGCAGTATGGTCTGCCTTGGTATTTGTCAAAAACCTATGACTGCAGCAGGGACGCCCTTAGGCGACACTGTGTCATCACTTCAAAGGCTGTATGGCAGCTGCAGGTTTACTGTCTCCACATATTCAAAATATGCTGTGGGGCTACCCTTACATATGTGACTGCTACAGTATCAGACCATAGGAATACTGCGGTGGCCCTATTATTGCTATTGGCCTTAGACCCCACGGCCGCTGCGGCAAATGGAACTGCGGCATTAGAAACAATTGACAAGATTGTCCCCATGACAATTATTTTTATTAAAGCTTGTACGATTTACTATTGTAATATACTTTTGAGTATCAATAAGGCTAAGTCAAAATACATTTATAAATCAGTTCCAGGTGAGCGTCAAGACCTATTCTGGATCTCTTATATTTTATGGAAACCTCTACCCCTGTATTAATACCAATAATTGTCTTAAAAACTAATATGCTTTTAATTTCTGTTTCCCTTGAGAAGATTTTATTCACATTATGCATACTTTACAGTTTTTAGTTGAATTTTGGTTGATAAAAATGCTTTAGAAAGACTTTCATCACATTAACTGCTTCATGTAATGCACGCTGTAGCACATCATATTAGTTTTACACGAACCCGATAGTCACATCAATCTACATTATATCATGAAACAAGTGTTTTCTATCTTAGACAAGTTTCATCTGTAAGCACATCATAGATTATAGTCTGCTTTTATATAGTATTAATGCCTATTCTGTTCACAGGTGCCCAAGTATGAATAAACTATAAACCTTTTAGCATTGCTCAACTACTGATTTCTATTAATTTGTTTTGGTACACTGATATATCTGACTGTATTTTTTTTCTATAATATACTTTTCTGATGCTTCTTGGAACATTAGAATAGTGAAGCTGTTACAAGATGGATAACCTTTCTTTTAAATACAAACTCTTTCAGATATTTTATAACAGTAAAAAGGTCAACTGTATTTCAATAAAAATAATTCTGACTATTAAAGTATGTATTGTAAATTGTGTTGTTTTAATAGATTACCAAACCATTTTCCTTTATTCTGAAGTTGAAAATGTGACACAAGTACTTTCTATATACTGAGAGTGTGTGTTGTATTTTGTAAAATCACAGTGCATGTATTAGATCTACATATACATTGTCAAGTAGGATAATACATAATCAGTAGCAGATTTTTGATGAACACTTCTCATACATTTGAGGCAATAATTGACAATAACTTGTTTTAGCGGAGGACAGCAGTTTGGCCACAATGGAGATATCTGATACAAGTTCTTTGATGGGAGAATTTGAGTACTTGGGTGACAGTTCGTCTATGGATTCTTTATCGGCAGAACTGGAAATATTAACCCATGAAGTAGCATGTAAGGGGCCAGCTCAGTCAGAGTTGGAGCTCAGGTACTGTACATTTATATGATAGGTAACCTGGTTACTTCTTTATTTACTTCCAGTGTTTGCTCTTATTTTGATTTACAGAGCATCAATAGTGTTCAGAAAAATGTGGAACACCCATTAAAAAGCCATGCAGTTTATCCTTAAAGAAAAATTTCAATATCAAACTAGCTTAATAGACAGAAAGTCTTCTTCCATGAAAAATCCTCTAGGTTGTGGCCTGGAGATGGAGTGGTTAACAAGTTACAGAAAAGTTTGTACTATTTACAAAGTTGACGAATTAAGAATTCTGCCCCATTGGAAATACATTTTTAGAAAGTCCAAATTGAAGACAAAACATATAAGCCTAATATTGGTTCCATTGTAGATACATGCTACAGATAATGTTAGAAGCAGGCTGCCTGGAGTGGTCACTTCTCATATCTACTATTCTAAGAGATGCCTTAGCTGTGGTCAGAACGGTCAACACAGCCAGTATGACTGATACTCCACTAGAGACTGTAGCCAGAATGAGAGAAGGACTGTCTTACTTGGAGCTCTGGGCTGATACTGAATGGTAAGATAAATTCATTATCCATATCAAATCAGTATGAAAAAATGCTCATCATAGACATCTTGAAATAGATAAGACTATAATCTTATGATATCATTTCCTGACATTCTTTTCTGGTATTTGTCGTAATGTGTTTTTGTTATCCTTATAAATAATAATTAAAATTGTTCAGACATTGTTGCATATTTTTAGCAATGAATTTTGGAATGCTATTCAATAATATTTATTGAGCGTTACTTTCTATTTAACTTTATATTTCTTTTTACTGCCTTTTAAATTCAGTCTTGGGTATAAGCCGTTCTTCCATGCAATTCGTGGACAGATTTTGCTACTTGGAAAATTAGTGGAACAGACTCCGCCTACTCTACAACTTAGTACAACTCCCATAGAAAGTTGTCCACTTGACGAAGGACAAATCTCTCCCGTTTTACAATCAATAAGACAATTAGAGATTGAATCTGTCCCAGAGGCAGAACCCGAACAAATTCCTGCAGAAAAGGGTAACGACTGTGCCATATCCTGACAGCCTTATACATTGATGTCATCTTGTAAAAACTCATCTCATGTCTCTGTGATTTTACTGTCAGAATCTCTTATTTTGGAAAAAAAAGTTATGACAGATTTTATATGAGATTTTGTTAAAAGAAAGTGCTTCATTCCAGGAATTGAGATCATTTGAAATGAACAATGGAGTTATTATTATTATAATTATATACTGAATGATAGAATCATGACGTTATCATAATGTTGTAAATAAGTCACTTGTCTCACCCGGATTGTTTATGTTTAATGCAAGTTTTAGTTCTGTGCAGCATTATATATGATATTGTACAACGTTGAATAATCTTTTGGCTCTGTTCTACCATAAATGTTAATATTTTTAAAAATCAAACATAAAAGTTTCATGAGAATATTGTGCCAAGAGTTTTACAATATCAATCGTTCAATGGACAACACTATTCGTCCAGTATTTGTATTTTTGTTTTTGTTGCAAAGGTCAGTATTGTTTTAGCCAAGGTATATTATTTTACTTGGTTGCATTGTTATAATAATTGCATTATGAGATCGTTTAAGTTGTACCATGTCAAAGGTCACATGTCTTTCATTACTTTGCATGTTATGAGATATATATTTATATTATTGTAAAATATACTTTGAAAATATGTAAAGTGAACGTATGCTATGTATTATGTTATAATGGTCATCCCTTGTCGAAGGTCAGTGCAGCTAAAATGTCCACCTGAGTCATTTTACAGCTACCTGTATTAATGTGTAATAAGCAACCATACTGACCAATGGGTAATAAAGAACCTTGTTGATGTTCTGGTCATTGGATAAAAGTCCATTTATTGATTAAAAATGTAGTAGCTGTGACATGTTCTGCATATAATTTACTATCCAGACAATTAACTATCCAGACAATTAACTAGCTAGGGCTGGTGCACTCAGAGTTGGTATACCGTAATGTGTCCATACTTGCCAACTTTTCAAAAAAAATCATGGGGGAGATATCATGTGTCTTAATCTAAAATTATATAAAAAGTGCTTACAATGCACCATATTTGACAAATAATACTCTAGAATGACATTCTTTCTGTTGCTTCATGCAATTTATTAATTTGACTTGAGATTTCAAAATTTATAGAATACTGAAGATATGAAAAGTCAAAAATAAGGGTAAAAAATTGAGAGTCTCCCCCTTAAATAGGGAGACTTGGCAAGTATGAGACATATACCATAATCACATGTAAAATTTGCTTATAGGTAGTACACCTTTCTTTAGAGAAGCTGTAAAGGGTGTGGAATAAGTTTAGGTTAGTCTTGAATTAAGCAGGTAGAGTCCTTTACAGTAGCATATTCATTTACACAGTGATGCAGTTAACCTGTCTTTACAACGACTTACAAAATCGTCATCACAATTAAACTGTACACACACATTTATATCATGAGTGTAAGTGTTTGGAGATGGTTTTTTGGTATAAGAATGCTTTGTTTTTACTGAATTTATTGTTTATGATTTCTAAATGCAGTTCTAGGTCAAGTGAGTACTGATGCACTTTATAACACATAGTAGGATTACTAAACAGTTTGAACGTAACTTTCATTAAAATATTTCTTAATCTTGATAATAACCAGTAATATCTATCATAACAGCTTTGAAAATACCGATTATTGTCCTGAATGTTTATGACAGTTTGAAGTGACATCACATTCATGATGTCTTGTGAATTTGAAGTATTACAAAAGGTATATATTGGAACTAATTATTTATGAACTATATCATAACCTATATTTTTCCATTTTTCTTATAAAAATTACAGCTTTAAGCATATAACTTTCCTGTGCTCTGCACATTAAGCATCTAAATAAATATTCAATATATGTACATGTAACAATTTAAAATTCACAGATGATTGATTGATATAAATATAAATGTTTCAGTGAAGAAGAAAATGGCCAATTTTATGATCAAAAGTTCAACAATTAACGAATCATAACCTTAGTTAGATTGCTCAAAAATGTAGTGAATAGAAATAGAGCTAGAAATATTTGATGTGAATATTTTAGACTAGATTTAGCATGTGAGTTACAATTAACTTCGTTATGAGGTTGGTCTTGGTAAACTAGTAAAAGCTTCTAAATGTATAGTGCTTTTAACCTAAAGATCAAACAGTCCTAAAACAAAACATCACTCAATAAGAATTAACTCTGGAAGTATGTTTTCCGTGAAGGTTTTATTGTTACCATGATAACTGTTGCCAGATTATTTATATTTAGTTTCAGCATTTCTTCTTCTTCTGTCCATATCCGTTGTCTTCCTGTAAGACACATAATATATTTTGTTTGCACAAGAAATGCACTCATACATGAAAATTGTTTTAAATGGGATACGTTAGTTTTGAGCATATCATTATAATGTTTATACTGTTATATTTTCAAGTCATCTGAGACTTACTATTTATTATAGAGAATGAAAAAGTCATGTTTTATGTAGCCTGTATTGAGGGTTTTAGCTTGATGTTCATTGTTATGTTAAGTTTCATGCTGAACACACAACAATTATTTAAACGGAGTGTGAGGTGTAGATGCATTTTGTATGTGTTCTCTATATAGACCAGATAAATATGTGTATATATTGTGCATTATATAAGTAATCTATCCATATTCAATACTTTACCCCTCAGTTTATTACTCTTCATAAGTTTTTAACTTTTTTTTATGCCGCCATGAAGAAGTTGGAGCATCAAGTTTTCGACTAGTCTGTTTGCGGTTCGTTTGTGTTCGTCAGTCCATCCCGTTGTTTAATTTTTTATAACATATATATGAAGTGGAATGTTTACATCGGTTACTTTTCCTAAGATAAGGATTTTTTTGTTTGTATTAAGGGCTTATTGTCCGATCAACAGCTAAGGTCATTTACGGACATGCCAGTTTTACTGGTGGAG
>JAUMGZ010222127.1:0-11415 GCA_032359645.1 Pododesmus macrochisma
TCTTTGGTCAATGATAAACCCTAGGTTGTTGTATTCTTTGGTCAATGATAAACCCTAGGTTGTTGTATTCTTTGGTCAATGATAAACCCTAGGTTGTTGTATTCTTTGGTCGGTGATAAACCCTAGATTGTTGTTTTCGTTAGTCGGTGATAATCCATAGGGTTGTTGTATTCTTGATTTCTCTAGTGTTGTTTGTGTAGTCGGATAAACACAACATAGTGTCGTTCTGTATTTATTACACACCCTCCACATATGTTTCTTTTCTTTACCAACATTTTCACTTTTCTTTTCTACACTAGTTCAATACTACATCTTGTATTTCACACATGAAAAATGTCTTTCGTCACTAAAAGTAAGACTACACAAGTTAGTAATAAACTGGATTATTAAACAAGTCACTGATATTTTTTTTCTTCAAAATATGAGACTCAATAAAATATAAACGATAGTTCAGAGTCATTTTAAAATAAATGAGTGTAGCATTGAAGTAAATTGCGTCGTTAATTTACGAGTATATGTTATTACGTTTTTGTGATTCATATATAGATAGTTTAAAGTATTTAAAAACTAAAATAAAACAAGGAATATCTGCAGTGAATCAGCAGTTATACGGGGACCGGTTACCGGAGACTGTGTAGGCACAGCAGACACGGGGACACGACAGTCGTCATTCGATTATCTCACCAAACAAATTATACTCTGAAACCCAATTTTTGGCCGTATCGCCATATCCGTCCATCAAGTTTGTCCCCCACAGATCGGGTTTCTTTTGATCCTGTCGACTCTAGATGACAATTCTAGTTATTTCGGGTGGTTGGTTCGCGGGAATAAGGATTAAATTTCCGGATGGTTGATCAGCACAGTAAAATAGTCTTAAACACCGTACCACACCTATACATATATATCCCATTTATCAAAGTTTATGACTGTACTTTAAAACTATGAACGTTAATTTACACCCTTATAACGCAGATATAACTCATTTTCAACTATTAAATATGTTTTCAAACGCAAATTATTCTTTCTTGATGTTTTACTCGTTTATATGAACAGACTTGTCTGGGTGTTTTAAGATAACACAGACGTGGTAAAACACAGCGACGCACATAAAACTGATCATTAAACAGAAACAAAACACAGCTATGGCCAAATAAATACTTCGGGGGAGCTTTATAGATATATCGAGATTGATTGGGTGGTTTTCTTTTTTATGTTACTGCATATCTTTCTGTAAAAGAGCATGTTCTTATACTGAAAAACTGACCTATCAAGAGCTACAATTCTGAATACAAGACTTTCTTTTTAAGTTACTTAGTTGCATATCTATCTGTAAAAGAGCATGTTCTAATACTTAAGAACTGACCTATCAAGAACTGCAATTCTTAATACAAGTCTTTCTTTTTTAATATTCAGTTTGAGTCTAAAACAATTTTGAGTTTGTTCCTCACTGTTCTGGTCTGTAGTGAGACACAACAAAATATAGGTATTTATATGTACATGTATGATGGTGGAATGAACATTAACGTGTTTACAATAGAAAGTACTTACGTATCTTTTTGACGAAGCTTTTGTTTGTTTGTCAATAACTCTTGTCCTTTTGATCCTATTTTCCTTCTTTTTCACGGTCCTCATCACCACTAAGATTTGAAGGAACCTACTTCTGTTGATTACAACTTCATATTGACCATTAAAATTTCTTACCAAAATTTGCTGTATTTAAACTTTTGATTTGAACAATTGTATCGCACTATCAACAAGTATAACATACAATATTGAAACTACTACCGCTTCTCTTCCTTCATATAGAGTTTGAAGTTTTAACCCTGTGTATATGATATACAATATTGAAGCTATGCTTCTCTTCTTTCTAACAGAGTTTGAAGTTATAGCCTATTATATAAAAATTATCGTATTGAAGCTATGCTTGTCTTCTTTCTAATAGAGTTTAAAGTTATAACCTATTCATATTGAAGCTATGTTTGTCTTCTTTCTAATAGAGTTTGAGGTTATAACCCATTATATATATATTATCATATTGAAGCTATGCTTGTCTTCTTTCTAATAGAGTTTGAAGTTATAGCCCAGTATATATAATAGACCACATTGAAGCTATGCTTGTCTTCTTTCTAATAGAGTTTGAAGTTATAACCCAGTATATATAATAGACCATATTGAAGCTATGCTTGTCTTCTTTCTAATAGAGTTTGAAGTTATAACCCTGTATAGAGGCATTTTGAACAATTTGCTACACCTTATTTTTCAGTATATAACTATCCTAGTTACATAGCTGTAATCATAAGGATACATTGCAACATTGCGGACTTATGACACTGCACGAGAGCCCTCTATAAGTTTAAATAATTTCTTTCTGTGGGTAGAATTTTTTGTCGATGTTCAGAGCATGTTCTTTAACAATCTGTTGTTGTTTTTTCTTCTTCTGATAACTTAGACATACCACTATGTGTGACTGTAAACAGTACAGGACATCGACATGTATACTTCGGCTATTAAAAGTAAACACCAGAGACCTACATAGAAATACCTCCCTATGTACCGGAAATGTTATAAAAATATTTCTTTTAAATAATTGCTTTTCTGTGTACGCAATGTCAAGAATGCTGATTGAAAAAACCGCGTGTAATAATATGATTAGTAATGTTGTGTTAAAACAATAGTTCGCGTCTATATGATTCAATTAAATGATAATAATATTGAACCAGGGGAACACTTGGCGGCAATCGAACTATTTATCGATATAAAGCCACGTGACATGGCACTGAGGTGTAAGGTTGCGACAGTACAGTGGCGGTACTTCTAGTCCAAGTTTTTATTGTCTCGGTCAACACAAATAAAACATAATAGTTACAATAACCGCGATTCATTCCGTTATATAAATTGTAGAGGTTTCCATATAAAGCCCACCATTGAATCAATCGTCTTCACAATAACCCTGAAAGGTGCACGGTGCGAACAGATTCAAAAGGAATTTGAATATCAATAAAATCCTCTGTCATGTTTTTTAATCTCATAACAAGAGAAATTCTAAAGAGAATTCATCTTAAAACAATTATACAAAAATCCGTTTGTTCCAATTAAAGTTAAAACCTTGATAAGTCTAGATATTTAGCCAATTCTTTACATATCAACAAAATGGCTAGGTGTTTTAACAAGCCTGTTGTTGTATGAACAGAATACTGCTAAATGTGGATTTACAAGTTCTTACACTCCTGATAACAATTTCTAGTAGGATTTTTATGTTAAATTGTGTGGGATATACAGCATTAATAATCTTATTAATGTTGACCATGATTAAGGTAATTTTATCTTTTCTCGGATAACGTTACATGTAAAAGGCCGTTCTAAGTCTTCAGAGTAGAGGAAGTCATATATAGTACAGTCATTTTTAATGAGTTGTGTAATATCAACTGCTTATGTATGTGTTTATATGTCTCGCATGTACATAGGATACATCATCTTCTACTAAGACATTTTCCACTTTCTTCTTTATATGAAGAATGAAGAAACCAAAGTATTTTAGAAAGAAATAGTGTGTCTATTCTAGCTGTGATTAATTAATCAATGTGTACATCTAGATGCCAGCATTGTGCTTTGTTGACTAGAATAACAGCAGTATTACATGTTTGGCATTATAGCCGCTTTTTTATAGAAAAGGTCAACACAATTTTTATCATGTTTTTTTTATCATATAGATGAAACGTTCTTTAGCTTGTATTTTGAATGTTCTTTTCTATGATTTTATTTCGTTTAGAGCGATTCTCGAAAATGCCCGCTAAATATGCCAAGGGATATGGTTTGACAATGATAAAAAATTTAATCTGTTAATTTTTCCGCATATGTGATTCGTTTAATTTTCATATTTTAAATTTAATTTCTTTGCCATTTCTAATGGAGAAAAAATAGTGCGAGCCCTTACATTGTGTTCTATTATACTCTGTTTTGTAGTTATCCGGTTTGATTTTGACAGGGTCTTAAACTTGCACAGACGCGTGTGTTATTTCTAACATTTATTGCTGTATATATTTATTGTTTTACGCAATGTAAAATGTTTTCAATAATTATTCTCATAAACAATTATTGATATCGAGAGTTCGTTTGCTGTAAAATATGACTGTTGTTTAATATAATATTTCTATGACGTGTAGCTAGTTTATTGAAGCGTTTTGATGTATCTTAATAATTGAATATAAGAATTTTATTATGTTTACTTTTCTACTTACTTTGTTAATGAACTGTCTGGTTCAAGCACCCCTTTGTATTGTTCAGGTATAACTGACATTTGTTTTATTTCTGACATTGTTTCATAACTGACATTTCAACATTGTGTGTTGTTTTATTTTCTGCATTATTTTATATTCGACTATTTTTAATATTTGACATTATACTTTCCTTTCTGTTATTATTATTTACTACTGTTAGAAGTTGTATAAAAATCGTAGCTAATTATGATTACAATTTTTTATCCTTTTTATATTTTTTCTTTATCTTTCATACGGTTCCTAAAAAAAATTCATTGAAATATAACGATGGGACACGTGTGTAGTTTAATATTAAATATAGTGTGTTGTTTTGTTCATCAGATATTGAATATTCTAATTTAGAAAGCTCACGTATGAGGTTCTTTGTAAATGTCTTATATTATAATACACAACCCACGACGTCTCACTTTATCACAACCGGTAATTGTCTTATTTTTTATTGAAGTAAAATAAAAAGAACATTAAAATGTAACACAGTGAGCATAGGCAATGATATTACGTAACATCGAGGTTATTTTTTCGCATATGTAATTTTTATTTTATTCCGTATGATGAAGTCATGAGAATGTAATTAATGTTGTATAATAAATCATAATTAATAGATTTAAATTGTATATAACTACAAGAGAAAACCTAACAAAAATTAATTTTAGAAAAAGGTAATTTTTTTTTAAAACTAGTAATGGTTGATGTACCACACCTGATAAAGATCCTGTTACAAAAGCAATACATATTTCAAAAGACATTATTAACATCACAAACTGTTAACCTGAACTTTCTTACAAAAAAAGAAAATTTATTTATTTTCTACACCCATTTTGTTTTGAATTTGAGATCCCTGTCATAATTATCGTTATGCCGTATTCTCTTAAGAGTTACTTACGCAAGGATTAGATAGGTGTGTGTTGTCATACTCTCTGTAACAACTTTCTTCTAACTACCTAAATTATAGTTTGACTATAAAACGCATGGTGTTAAAATGGTTCTAAATTCACCAAAATCTGTCTTTAAGTTATGCAAAAAATGTCTCAAAACTAAAATGTGAAGGTGATGCCATAATGTACGCAATCTCTTAAAATGTCCTAATTTCCCAGAGGTACACAAATTTAAAATACTGTCCTCAATTTCAATTACAATATTTTAATACAAAATCAATCAAGTAACTACTGTCCTAATGGAACATTTCTCTGCATGAGGTTCACAAATCTTAGATACTGTCCTAAATTTTCAGAGGTACACAATTCTAAAATAATATCCAAATTTCTCAGAAGTTCATAACTCAGATACCATCTTATTTTTTCAGAAGGACACCTATCTTAAAATTCTGTCCTAATTTCCCAAAGGCACACGAATCTCAGATACTGTCCTAATTTCTTAGAGAATATTACTAGTTGTTGTTACCAATTGGTAAGCAATAATTTGTGCTACTTATTTTAGAGAAGTTTGTTAAAAATGTTTAAAGAAAATAATGGCACCGTATTAGGAGAGATAGTGTGTGTATTTTATAGTTAACTTGGCTGAGCTTCAAGGTTGTGTAAGAGATAGCCATCGGTTGTAACTTAACCACCGCGAGATTCCCACCAGATACTCAGGAGCTGTGTCAAACAAAAAATACGAGGGCCCCTACTAATGACGATGTTATCTAGGATCCTCAGTCGGGTAGACCTATCTTAGAACGATCATTACAAGCTGTAATGAAATACAAATACTGAGATTACACTCGATAGAATATCCACGTACCCAAATAAACGCTCGAGAATATATAGACTGAAGTAAAGACGCGAGTTGAAATATATACGTACTAAAATAAGGACAATCGTCATAATCAGTCCAAAATAAAGATTCAAGTTGAACTGCAACTCAAATAAAGACACTATTTAGAATATGAACTGGAATAAAGACACGAGTTTAAATGTGAAGTGAAATAAATATGCCAGAAAAAATATAAAATGTGATATAAAAAAGAGTAAAAATCAACATCGAAAAAAGGAACAACGCTTCAAAATTTAACACATCGCATTTATATACTTTCGCACAATTTTAAAGTTGAATAAAACAGCAACTCAAAAACTTATAGCCATGGCTTATGGATTTTCACAAATACAAACTATTGCTCTTTATAGTTACACATATACATATTTCCAATGCAAATTGTATTTGATATTACAGATTAAAGCAAATTTTACCATACCAAATAAACAAGCGAATAGATTAAACTGATCAGAACTAGAAATTGTCTACAGTGAACTTCATTTTATATACATTATGTACATGTACATTGGATAATGAATAATTTTAGCGTATCCATAATTAAGCACTCATATTCATTTAATTTGGTTTCATGTTATTTAATTACAAAAAAAATAGTATCAAGTATAGCTGAAAGAACAAGGAAGTATATTTATAAAAATATAAACTGTAACATTGTATACAGAAGGACAACGTTGTATGATCATCAAACTTTGCGACAAAACATAATTTTCTTCTAGAGAAATCATACAGTTCACATTATATTTTTTCGTTTTATCATTAAAAACGTCCAAATGCTTTGCCAATATAATAAAGTCATTTTCTTCACCCACTTTGAATATTAATCAGGATGAATGTCATTTTAATATGCATGAGTTTGTTAGGATGTTGTTGATGTTGGCCGTGATGTTTGAACTTGGAGGTACACCGCACATAAGATCTTATTTAATTTTCTGATTCAGGGGATCCCTTTCAGAAACTATCTCCTCACATCGCCACACCAAAAAGGACTGGAGAAAATTAAACGGAATTCTTTTATGCCCAAATAATTGACTTTGATATTCGTACAAAAAAGACCAAAAGCCGCACTTTCCGTACTCCTTTATTCGGATGCGGTGACGAATAAGATTATTTTATTAAAATACAGTATTTGCACAGCTTGGTGTTCGAAGTGGTGCAAAAGTCGTTACAAAAAGCAAAACTAATGAGGCGGAATTTCTCCTCTAATTGTATGTGACGTTCTTTTTCTCTGATTCTTGCTTTTTAAGTCCTCCAAACTCTGACAAACACTTTGAGATACATATAGCGGCGGTTTAAGGAGATGCCCCGCTTGGTATGTTCGCTTCACATCTTTTTTTATTGATGCTTCATTTGCCTCTTTTAAACATTGCTACATAACGCGTATAGGCTGTTTCACTTTTAATTTTGTATAATCAAGTTGTCTTTATACTAACAAGGTTACAGCATATAACGGGACGTAAATGCTTCACATGTGAATAACATGCTCGAGAGTTTTTCACACTCAATGAATAGAAGGATATTTGATTCATTAAATCTCGGAATGCTTACACAGGAAATGTTAGAGGTTATCAAATGTACCTTATAATATCCTCTCTCTCTCTCTCTCTCTCTCTCTCTGTTTGCCCCTCTCTCTCTCTCTCTCTCTCTCTCTCTCCGTCTCTGTGTGTATGCCTAGCTCGCGCTCTTTTGCATAAGTGAATGAATAGTTCTTTCTCATTCTTATGAAACACAAATTAAAATGAAAAAAGTTTAAAATGAACAAAATTATAGATATTCGAGTAAAATGAATTACAAAAAAACCTTTCTATGAATTATGTGTTTAAATATTTCTTTGTGCTCTCAATTTATGTAAGCTCGTATAAATAGCTGTAGTTCTAAGAATTTCATTTTCATCTCCTTTGGTGCAAAGTTTATCTTATATAAATCAAATAAATTGAAAAATTGAGAATATACCCACTAGATCCACAAGGCGTTATGGCGATTCGACGTTGATGTTGATGTTTTGACTGTAGTTCATATGTGATTGTAGTGTATTTATTATGTGTAAGTAAATAACGGTGTACATTTAACGGTTCGTCCGTATCCTTTGTGTAATAACATCGTAAGTGATACCCTAAATATCAGCTTTTCTGTTACCTTTTCATTTCTTCTGGTCCGGATCGGCGCACATTTTGGTTCTAGATAATAGAATGTTATGCCGTCTTGGTGAACACATTCTTCGCGCACAATGGCATGGACAATATGGCCGGTTTCCGGTTTCTTGCTTTTTGTCAGAACGGTTTTAACAAGCTCATACTTTCATTGTAAATGGGTATGTTATATATCTGATAAGCAAGTAAACAGTGAATTGATGACAGTAAAGTCATCACACAAGCACACAATTAGGGATATAAGGCGGAGTAGATTTACCCGACAATAGAGAGAGGGAATGTTTGGAGTCCGCCATCACACCTTGCTGCTTCCAAAGATCGCTACAATCGCATGTCGGCGTATTGCTAAGCATATTCCTTAAAACTTTCTTCCGCGATTACGTTATAGGGTTAAGCAGAAAATTAATTTAAATCCAATTAATAGGCTATTTAACTTCTACTATTCTGCAATCATAGGTTCATTGATATGGGCGGTAAAAGGAATTAGGGAACGTATATACATGAAATGTAAACAAAAATAAGACTCAACTGAACAACAATAATTAAAAACGTCAACGTCTATCTGCGAGGGTAAGAGTTTCCTGCGACATGTGTATCTCGTCGTGATTTCTCTTTGTCAATACTGGGTACCTGGAACTATGGCGTGACTATGTTCATGCAGAAACGGACTTACTAGTATAACCCCCTTTAGTGTCGCGATGACCGTACCGTAGAACTGCTATAGCTGTGATCTTAAATATATTGGGTATACTAACTTAATGTCGTCTAATCTTAACTAAGCCGATCTCCAATTAGCATTTATGTACCAGAGACCTTTAGTTTTGAACATATCAAAATATTTGCAGCTACGCTGCCGGAGTATTTGGTTTTAGTTTCAGTTCTGTATGTAGATGTTCACGGTACATATATGTATATTTCCTTGCTATTGTTTGATGCGGCTATTGTTGCTTTGTCAATGTCTTACGTTCGGGTGCTTCCATTCATTCTCTGTTTTACTATTGAATATACCTTTGTTGTTCATTACTTCCCTTTTAAAATGGTATACGGAAATTCACATGACAACAGTTTTCCTTCTTTTCGCAAACAACAATTTTATTCATTTTGTTCTGAAAAAAACTTGATCTTTTAGAAAAACTCATATTGGATGTTCTTTTTTAATGTATGACTTGTTCACACCTTGTACGTTTGCTGTACAGCATATCGCGAGTGTCGACCATAGAGCGCTTGCAAAAGCCTGGGTTTAGGTATTGTTACAATTTCCTGAATTTTGTTTTTCGGATTTAATTATTACGGAATTTGAATGAATCACATTGACGTTTTTAATGTTCATGTGAAATATATATAGTTTTTTTTATATTTGCAAGATCATTCATTAACACGTCGTGTATATTTTCATAAGATGATATTGTAGAAGGGCGATTTATTGGAACTGTTAATGTATTCCAATTAACCAAAAATCCAGGTCAAATTTGACATTCGAAGCGAAGTTCAATAAACCTAAGATGATATTGTAAAAGGGCGATTTATTGGTACTGCTAATGTGTTTCAATTAACCAAAAGTCCAGGTCAAGTTTGACATTCAAACTTCAATAAATTTAAGACATAAATGCTTTGGTAAAAAATAAAACAAAACCATTTGACTACAAGACTAAAATTGGAATAGGTGTCGGTATTAATGGTAAACAAAAAAGTTTTGAAAAGAAGGTTAAAAACCATATGCCAACTAAAAAGACATCCAGACGTTTTTGACATTTAATCGTTAATTTTTAATTTTGCTCGTCTTAATGCATTATGCAAAAATCCTTGAAAATAATTTATGATTAGCTTGAAAGGAGCAGTTTACTCGGATGAAAACATCATATTAAGATTATTGTAGGGCTTTTCATATTTCATTGTGAAATAAGAGAATATACGTGATTAAGGAGCGCTCGTTTATATGAGTTATGCATGCTCATGAACAGTGTAATGTTCGTACCTGGTTCGTTCTAATTGTCCTTGAGATTGACTAACGGTCGTTATACGGTCCACGAGTAGACAGTTCTCACACTGTCCCGTGATCTTATCTAAATTCATCCCATTCATACCAAAAACAAGAATGAAATATGTCATTAATTAAAACGCACAATTTGATATTTTTAATGTTTAATTCATTTGTATAATTTCAGGTTGCGCTTCTTGCTTTCATCTTGATGACGTCATCGGATCCTACTTTGGTAAGTGTTCTTGGTGTTGATAAATGGTATCTGGTTAATGAGAGGTTAAATAGGATAATCAATTAAAACAAGCAGTTAATAATAATCACGTGATTTGTTATGTAAATGAGATATGATCGCGCAGTTATTTACTATTGAATCGTTCAGATGAACTTGAAATTGCATGCAAACACCTTGCTTCATCCGTCATATTGAAAAACTACATTGCTTTATCCTTCGAATTTGAAAACTAAAAGCAAAAAAACCCCAATTCACCTGCTATACAAAGATACACAATTGTGAATTTAGATTCACTGGTACAATGTATACATTTATACAAACTGCATAATATATCTGATCAGTTAACATATAGAGGTCACATCTATACTAATAGAATTCCGCACCTTTTTCTGTAAAGATATTATTATCTCAGTTGAGGAATGAAATGTATCTTATGATAACATACATACCATCCCGAGACTGAGATAAGTATATCTTGTTTAGAAACAGATACAAGATTCTTTTTCTCGTACCGATATAGCGAGTAAACCATGAAATACCCATGAAAGTGCTCTTGTTTCCCCTATGACATCTCTTCCAAAGCGCATCCGACGTAACCGCAATGACGTTAATTCATTGTTGCAGAGTCCGTGGCATCCATCTCATTACCATTTGAAGACGTTATTTCAGTGATTAAATGAAAGCACATGGAATCGATCTCTGTACTAATACGTGGGATTGATTTATATCGCATCCCTTTTTTCGTGAGATTTCCTTATCTGGCGAACGAAAAACGATATACTAGACATCAGTTAGAATAGACTTACAGGTCACATCTATACAAAGATACACGCTTTATCAGTTCAAAGAATATTTTGGCTAAATATCAACAACCTTCACACTACCCTTGGTACAATCATTACAACGCTTACACCATTCATGATTCTATTGAATCATTGTAAAGTGTACCAAAATTCAATTTATCATTGATTGAAATTTTTAGAATCGCATTACGCTGATGAGAAG
>JAUMGZ010222138.1:0-11415 GCA_032359645.1 Pododesmus macrochisma
ATGTGTATCATTTTCTTTTTATGAACAAGGGTAAGAATAATAAAAGCTGTCTTAAAAGCTTTTGATTTATCTTAAAAGGTTAATGATAATAAAACAATATATAATATATGACAATATAGGCTGTACCTAACATATTTATGCATACAAATCAAGCGTCAAACTGTCCAGGCAAGACCCTAGTATCGATGCAAAATTTAAGTTTTAAAAATTGGGAACCTTTTTACTTCCTTTTCTGGAGTTTGACATAAAAGAAACTGAGGAACTAACTGTGTTTGTTGTCTATATTAAGTTGGCTCTCTTATCTTGCAGTATCTGTTTTTTGATGTGTACATGATATTTGTTAAAACTAAAATGCCAACTTGCACACTCTTATGGATAGAACATCAAAATAACAAGCTAGAATGCAATGTTTACTGTCAAAATGCTTTTTTCTGGCAGGGGTTGTTGGCACGCTTTGCTGCTTGTCATAATTTTCTTTACTTCTCTTTTAATATCTTTTACAAACATTCCAACAGTATGAAGAAATAACTCTGAAAAAATAATTTTACTTGTAGGAAGTTTTTATGTGTGGACCCCTCATTTAGAGAAGAGAAGATAATGGATGGAAGGATGGTAATAGGGATGAATAAACACAGAGAAATATGTACACTCCAAATAACAGGACAAATGTTGCTACTAAAAGATCAGGTAAGATATGCAAAATAGCCTGTGTGACAGTCATGTGTTGAATAAAATGATAGAAGGTGGAGTACCAGAGATTAGAGACTGGAGTACCAGAGACTTAAGAATGGAGTACCAGAGATTAGAGACTGGAGTACCAGAGACTAGAGACTTGAGTACCAGAGATTAGAGACTGGAGTACTTGAGACTGGAGAACCAGAGACTAGAGACTGGAGTTCCAAAGACTAGAGACTAGAGTACCAGAGACTAGACTAGAGTACCAGAGATTATAGACTGGAGTACCAGAGACTAGAGACTGGAGTACCAGAGATTAAAGACTGGAGTACCAGAGACTAGAGACTGGAGTACCAGAGATTAAAGACTGGAGTACCAAAGACTAGAGTATCCAGAGACTACAGTACCAGAGACTAAGAGACTGGAGTACCAGAGACTACAGACTGGAGTACCAGAGATAAGAGACTTGAGTACTTGAGACTGGAGAACCAGAGACTAGAGACTGGAGTACCAAAGACTAGAGACTAGAGTATCCAGAGACTAGAGTACCAGAGACTAAGAGACTGGAGTACCAGAGACTAGAGACAGGAGTACCAGAGATAGGAGTATAACGGACTGGAGTATTAGAGACTGGGGTATTGGAGACTGGAGTATGTATCTCAGGGACAGTATATCAAAGACTGAAGCATTACATACTGGAGTTTCAGAAACTCAAATGTCAGAGACCGGAGCATCAGAGACTTGATGGTCAGAGACTGAAGTGTCGAAGACTGGAGAATATCAAAGACATGTATTAACATGATGTACCCTAATATCCATGTGGGAAATTTTTTGTATAATCTGAAATTGAATATTTGTATTTAAGATAGAAAAAACGTTTTGAAGCTTTTAATAATGTGTTTAATATTTTACCATAATGTCAAGAGGAGCAGTTTCATATTTTTCAAATAAGGGTAATGCAACTTTGTTCTTATGTACATGATCAGTTGGCTCAAGGTCCGGGGGCCACGGTGGCCTAGTGGTTAAAGTTTTGACTTGTAATCATAAGAGCCTTTCACCTCCTAGGTTTGATTCCCGTCCTGGGCGACTTAGTGTGAGAAAGTTGCCAGTGACTTGCCTTAGGTCGGTGGTTTACTCTGAGTACTCCGGTTTCCTCCACCAGTAAAACTGGCATGTCCATAAATGAACTTAATTAGCTGTTGATCTGACAATAAAGCCCTTAACACAAATTGGCTTAAGGTCCCATATTAAAATTAGGTGACACTATTTTTTTTACAGAGTTATGGCCCTTTTTAGTTTTCTCCATCATGAAATAGCTAATGTTTGGTCTAGGATAACAAAACTTGATACATATATACATATTTAACTAGAGACAATCACATGTTGTAAACTGAAATTAAGTCAGATAATGTATTATTTACAGAGTAAGGGCCCTTTGTTACTTTTGGTTTGCAGGGCCATAACGTAATTTATGTGTGACCTAGGTTATTCATAAAACCTTTTACAATTTGGTCACATTGCCTATTATTTACTTGAGGTATGATCTTCAATCAAATACGAAGAATTCAGTGAATTTCATTTTATATTTTCATAATTTTCGACTATGTTGATGTTGAGACAATCTATTTTTGTAACCATGTTTTGACAATACAGTTTTAAATTGACAGGTTTTGAGATGTTCAAATATAGCTGTGGTGAAGGTAACAGAGATCACAGATTTGATTCACAGAGCTTTAGATAATGATAAACAATCAAGGTAAAGTCATAGTGTCTCAAAAAGAACTTATCTCTAGGGTGTTCAAAGCAAATAAGTGATTAGTGAGAAATTTTGCATGTTTTGTCTTAAATAAAAAGAAGATGGAGGTAGCCTAAAGGATGTTCTTGAGAGAATAAGATAATCAATAATTTTTGGGGGAGGAGGTTGCAGACGGGAATGATGTCCTTAATTAAGCAACATTTTGTATGAAAGCCATTTCAGTGATTAATTTAAGGATATGTGCAACATAAAATAAACTTCCTCAAAAATATTATGATCAATTTCATATCTCGAAATAATCCTAGCAAAAAGCAAATATTGTGAAATATTTCATGGTTTCAAATATTTTGATATAACCTTATTATGGCAAATAGCAATAAGAATAAACTATTCATGGAAAAATTTAAATCTTGAAGAAATACATTCTTAAGTTGACAAATAAGTGTATAAGTGTTTATTTTAGAATTAAAGGTTATAAACTTGGCATAGCTGAATCCATTGCTACAGAAACAGTTACAGCTAATCATATGGAGGGAGAGGAAGTTGATATGGAGGAAATAAAAGAGAAAGTAGCTACAGCAGCTGAAGAAGTTAATGAAGATGAAGAAGAGTCTGAGGTCAGTATAATATAATCAATGTTTAAAGAAAGTAGATACAGAACAGCTTTTGTAATGACCTTATATGGTCTATGATCTCTAGCAGTGAGTCACTAAGTATTATCAACAGATTATATATAATCTATTCAACTTCCTGACTCACGACTAGAGATTATAATACATATTTCTATGTAATGCATGCAACTTCAGCTGTGAGTCACTGTCATTAAGTATTATTAGATTAGTTCTGTATAACATTATACTAATTATATTTCCATGCAAAACATCAAAGTTTAGCTGCATGATACGTTCTGTACATTTGTATATTGTACTTTGTGTCGAAATATTAGTTCATCAAAATATTAGGGTTTAAACTTTTACCTCTTGACCGATTGTTTCCAAACTTTATAGCATTGATAAATGCACAAAGTACAAACTTTCTACCAATTTTCAGCATAATCTGTCATCCAATTTAGATTTTGCCTATATATCCTATACTAAAACATCCTTGATACATGTAGTAATATAGCCATTTTCAGATATTTTGGACAGTTTTTTCTATAGTTTTAAAGAGAGAAAAATTGAGAAATGATGATGGATTGTGCTGAAAATTGGTAGAAAGTTTTTACTTTACTTGTGACATTAATCAAAATTATAAAGTTTGGAAACAATCAACCAAGAGCTAAAAGTTTAAACCCCAATTCATTGATGAACTAATACTTTGACACATAGTATAGACAAATACACTGAATATTCAGTTATTTATTTCTAGCTGTGAGTCACTATTAAGTATTAATACATGATATTTCTATCTAATAAATTAGACCATAGCTGCAAATTACTTAACTGACATCTATACATTTAATTTCTGTTTTATACGTGCTACCATAGACCAATTCATTTGTTTCAGAATAATTAAAAAATACGTAAAGATTTGTTGCACAATACATTGTAATATACTAAATATGATTTATATATCATTTCAGCATGACAGTACAGGCAGTGTAGAGATATTGGTAAGTTAAGCTATGATTTGACTAATTCTCTTGTATAAAAATAACTGAACATTGCCACATAAATTTTGTGTTTTGTCTTAGTTAATCTATAATTTTTGATGAAGTGTTTTGATATGACAATTTTAGGATAAAGGAGTTGGCTCAATAGGAACAGGAGGTAATAACACATGGGCCATAGAGGAAGATATGGAACAGGAATTAATAGAAGAAGTCAAAGAAAAAGCACAGGATGTGAGCACAAACATAAAAAAGAAATCTTCCCTTGTGCTCCCGCCACCTAAAGTTATCATAGACAAAACAGGTAATGTAATCTTACATCTCAAACAAGTGGCAATAGGGTTTTGATTCATTTGTGATAGAAATATATAGTTTTTAGAGTTATTCCTATAGTGTTATAGAAGAGATCTGCGACAAGTGTGGCACAAATCGTTCCCATAAGTATGCCCTGTGGCAGACCAACCATATAAAAACCATGGCACCACCCCTACCCTAAACCCCATATTTTATTAAAAATGCACAATATTTCTACTGAAAAACATGTGTGATGGTTCAGATTTTATGGTACACCCCTAAGTGCACCCTTCTAAACTAAAATCCTAGATTTGCTGCTGATGCAAACAACCTACATATAAATTGAGTCATGCAAATCTCTTTCTCATGACTTACACAGTTATATACAACATGTATTAGATGCTAGGGCTATATGATATAGACTCTTGTGTTTATTGGTATTAACTATTTCTTTTTCCTGTCTTTGACAAAATGTTCACCACAACAATTGTATAAAACAGTATGAATAGAATCAACAGAACGAGAGACATTGACAAACAAATAATAACTGCATCATACAATGAAGCAATGGAATGTAATTAATTAAATCGACATCTCAACAATTGTATGTTAAATTGTCAACACCTCTTATCTATCATCTTACATACCACAACAACTGTATTTTCAATTGTCTTCAGTTGTCAAGTCATCTTGTTTATCTTCTTACATTACTACAATAATTGTATCTTCAGTTGTCAAGCCATCTTGTTTATCTTCGTACATTACTAAAATAATTGTTTCTTCAGTTGTCAAGCCATCTTGTTTATCTTCTTACATTACTACAATAATTGTGTCTTCAGTTGTCTTGAGAAAATTCATTGAACATTTTCTTTTTTTGATCAGAATATGTGATCAGCTCTGAGAGTGAAGAAGATGTTGTGGTACTGGATGCAGAAGAATTACACCAACCATCAAAGTATGTTTACTTATATAACACTATTCAAATACCATTTATCAACCACCAGTCAAGTTGATGTGTACATAATATTTCTGTAAATGAATGCTTGATTAAAAACTTTTTTATATTCATTTTCAGAGTCAAAGATAAATCTCTAACACGCAGAAACAACACAGAAAACAATGAAAATCATTCAAAGGACAAGAAAAAGAAAAAGAAGAAAATCAAACCAGCCTAAGATTTTGACACATTCAATAAAAAAAGTTCAAATATTTACTTTTTAGTGTGCATTCTTCATTATGTTAAATTGGTTCAATATTTGGTGGACTTTTCCTACTTGGGGTCAAAATGGAGCAATTTTACAAAATTTACAAAAGATATAGAGTTAATGCTTGCATAATATAGCAGCATCCTTGGGCATGGGAATTCTAGGTATAAAGCTTGACTGAAAAGTAATTAACATTTTTTAAGGTCGAAGTTCAACACTTAACAAGATGAGTTAACTTTTCAATTTTAATACTCACACTTTGAGAGTAATGGGGATAAACAGTTTGTGCCTTTGCCCTTTCTCCCTCACAATTTAGTAAGACTTTTTGATTGACCCTGTAAAATAAGTATAAATCCAACATACTTGCCACTCAATGGGTTTTTCCTCATTGAGTTCTACTCACAGGAGTAGATCTGACCTTTTCCACTTTATTGGTTTCACTTATATATGGTTAGATTTTTATCGTCCATCAGGAACTTTCAATAATTGTAGTATTGAAAGTTCCTGGTTCCATTTAGAAGGAAGTTTGGCTTTTTCTTGAAGAGTGCTTTACACAAAATACAATAATAGATCACTGTGCAATATTGTAACTTAGATTTTCCACTCAATGATTTCACTAAAATTCTTCGTTACACTTAGAATGATCTATCTAAAACTGATCTTGAACCTTTTAAGAATAGTAAAATTGGAATAAGCCAAGAGCAAGAGAAGGATAAAACATTGACTCGAAATAGAGTGCTAGCCAAAGAAAAACTACAGTCTGAATAAGGTAATGAGGGGTCAGCATATTTCATGTATGAAGATGGAGTGTTTTATTGTGTATTTCTGATAATCATGAACGATCCAAAAGAGCAAATAGTGGTCCCTGAGAAATACAGAAATGACATTTTAAAATGTGCACATGACATACAATTAGCAAGACACTAGGACGTTAAGAAAACCAGGGAAAGGGTGTTGCAGCATTTATTTTAGCCTGGACTGTTTTCAGAGGTTGCAAGATACTGTTGATTTTGTCCTTAATATCCAAAAGGTGTTCCGAAAGGGTGAGTAGGTGTAGTGCCATTAATTGAAGTACATGTACCTGTTATATAAGACATAGGATCAACAAACAAAAGTCTTTGACAAACAAACAATAGCTTCATCAAAAAGTCACCACCAGAATGTAGTAGCAAAGTGAGACGAGCATTTATGTTGTCAAACAAACTAAATGGGTGAGAGGACCTCGCTCTCGACCCGAAGCCATGCTCTGAATTAACCGTCATCAACAGACTCGAGGGGGAAATGAACTTAGAATAGACAAGACCTCAATCAATTAAAGATCTGAAGCGCGGGGGGAGGGGGTGGCTCTAAATCACAATGGAAATGAAGGACAAACATCACACACCAACAATACTATAAAATTGTCTTGCCAAAAGTTTAGATGTACATGTAGTCAAAATAGGAAGAACCATTGCAAAGAATAGCAATAGATTTTCTGGGACCATTGTCAAGAACAGATAAAGGCAATTAACATAAATGTATGTGTGACTTCGTGACACAGTTACCGGAAGCTATTCCACTTCGGAACCAGGAAACTGAAACTGTAATAGAAACCCTTATAGATGCATTTTCTCGCAAAGGTACACCGTGTGAAGATTTCTCTTTTAGACGATACAGAGGCATCTAAAGAATATATATTGTATACGCCTCTGTCAGATAAAAGATCTAATATCATGAGCTGTGCAAATTATTACAGATTCGGAAACTAGGAAATATTCCATATCACCCTCAGTGAACAGGAATAGATGACCGTTTTAATGGCATGCTTATGAAAATGATGCGTTGTTTTGCGCGGGAAAAGCCAAAAGAATGAGTTTACCGTATATTCTTCTTATTTATCGGGAAGTAGCGCAAGAAACAATGGGATTTTCTTCATTTGAACTAGCTGTCTTGTATGCGGACGACCTATCACATGACCGTCAGTCGTTAAAGAAAGTTGTATTAAACTGTCAGGAGTCTGTATTAAGTTTCTTGTTGGAAGTCCGATAACGGACGAGCAAAATGGTGGAGCTGTATGCAGAAAAAACCAAAAACATTATTATGACACAAAAGCAAAATCGAGGGAACGCAAAGTTAGAAGTAAGTGGTTTGTTAATACCAATGTCGTCGAATAAGTTGATTGCTCGGTGGAAAGGACCTTATAAAGTCGTGTCAAAGTTTACTCCAGTAAATCGCAGGATAAAACATAGAAATGGCAGGGAAAAGACTTTTCACATTAACATGCTGAAACTATGGCACGAAAGAGAGAAGTGGAGGCATCACATGAACTAGAGGATCCATATAAGAACACTTGATTGTGCGGAAACCATATATGGAAAAAACAAAAACAGGAGAGAATGATTTTGAAATTCACTATTATCACATGGAGAGGAAATAGAGTTTGGAAAATGTCGCTTATAATCCAGAAATGGATGTTGGAGCGAGGACAGCATGAACAAGTTTACAGGTTGATGAGTAAATATAGCAGTGTTTTGACATATTTACCAAGACGTACTACATATGTTGAGCACACAGTTGTAAAGTAGTAAATTCGAAAACGATATACTAAAGCCGTAAGTCCATGGACATTGGCAAACATAAAAAAAACCGTTGGACGCACACAGAAAAATTAACCAAATATACATTTAAAAACTAAAAGTGGAAACATCACAAACTTCTTTTAAAAGAAAAGTCGGTGTTCGCAGTGTCTTTTATTTCGAGCTTTTCTAGTTTGGGAATCCAGCACAGAGCAGGAAGATCAAAGTTGACCTCCAGAATCAGAGTAACTGACTCTTTTGGTTCTTTCCTCTTGTAAATATCATATTTATCGGAGGTATGTTTCAGATTGCATTTTTGTATTCTCCACCCATTTAACAGCAACCATATTCATTGCCTTACAGCATGCGAGGTAGAGTTCAAAAGGATATATATGAGCCTTTGTCTACTGGTATTATAAAGGAGTCGGAGAGTGCATTGGCATTACCTATTGTTGTGGTATAAAAGACGGATAATTCCCTACATTTATGCATAGATTACAGAAAAGTAAATAGCGCCACCGCTTTTGGTCCCAATCCAATACCAAAAATGGAAAATAGTATTAATTGACTTGGATATTAAGTAAGCTGGATTTGACAATGGTATATTACCAGATCCCAGTGGATGAGGCAAGTCAAGCTCGTAGAGCCTTTGTAACACCTAACAGTCATTACCAATTCAAAAGGTATGCCATTTGGAATGGTTAATGCCCCTGCAACATTTGTATGGTCGATGAGAAAGGTGTTGATGGGCATACCGGAATATGCCGATGCGTATATAGACGATATAATCGTGTTTAGCGATACACGGGACGATCATCTTTTTCCATCTTGAGCAAGTTTTCAAAGCGTTGCTTAAGGCAAGCCTTACTTCAGTACCAAGCAATTGCAAGTTTGGCTATAGAAAAATAGAATATGTAGGTCACATCGTTTGGGACGGAGAAGTTGAACCTCGACAATAAAGTTAGCAGCAATGTGTGACGTTTTACCACCAACAACCAAGAAAGAGATAAGACGGTTTTTTGGTAACTATTGGATTTATCGAAAGAACATTCTTAATTTCTCGCGCAGATAGCTGCCCCTTAAAATGATCTTTCGAAAAAGGAGCATACATATAAAAAAGTGTGATTGGATGTAACTCTTTGTTTAAAGGTTTTATACAAAATGTTTCTAAAATAGTAATGGTGACATTGGTGACCTTGAAATTCTACTGGTCTTTTGAACTTGATGCTAGGATCAATTGTGTAAAGTATCATCAAAATGTACGCAATACTTTGGTCAAAAAGCTCCGGACCATGCACGCCATTATACGTCCGTCAAATCGGTGTGAAGTTGGCCGTCGTATAAAAACCAAGTGTGTGTAAGAGAGAACATGTCCAAGACTTCGTGTCTATGTAGTAGCGTCAACGAACGCTCAATATAAATTAATTTAAATGGTCAAGACCTAGATAAATCAAAGCGAGGAAGCAAATGGGGTTGGGAGGGTAAGAAATCTTGATATTGACTACATGTAATAACAAAATCACACCAAAAAAACTATAAAAATTAACAAGAATTTAGGTTTACGCCCTGGTGACTCGCTGGTCAGTATATGAACAGAAAACTTACGATATGCACTGTGCTCCAAAAATATATGATGATTATTTTTAATGCTCGGAGTTCATAATTTATTTATTTTTTGAATCATCTATGCGAAATAAACAGGTTCAGTAAGGCACTTCTTGTTGAATATACTGCTTGAATAGGAAACATAAAAACTAGCACTATGGAGCCTGTCATTAAATATAGGGCTTTTCAAATAAACACATCTAACTAAAATCACTTAAATCCGAAGGATAATACCAGTAGCAAAAATGAAAGAACGTAACTGGGACCAATGGGTTACCTGGCGTCGATTGACCAGAATTTTACATGGCATGGCGACTTGGTTGACATTAAGAAACAGTTATCACAGGGCTTAGTGGCATGGCGACTTGGTTGACCTTAAGAAACGGTTATCATAGGGATAAGTCGTTGGTATATAATAAATATATAATAGAAGTAGCCGTTTATTATTTAGCTGGTAGTATTGACAAGGATAAAACCCACACCAAAGCAAAAATAGTCAACATTTTAGTGAACGCGCAAGCAAATAGGAATATAAACGTATTCCTCTGGACAAACCGGTCCTCGTCATCAGAAATGAAGTAATAATATACATAATGTTATACAACCAAGGACAGACACGCGGACTTACGGACAGGTGGGTGGACTTACTTATGTAAGACCCGAAGTGTAAATAAACAAGCAAAGTTCAGAATTCAGTTAAGACTTGAAGTATTATAACCTGGAATAAAATGATGGAGTGCCCCGTCCCACGTCCCATTATTGGCTTTTAGTATAGGTTGAGAAACGCAATCCTTGACGTAGAGACAAAGTCTATGAAAATATATTTGAAATACGGTTGTCACATCTCTCGAATGTACCGCGATGGCGGCCGTTAACCTTTCTAAGAGCAGATCGAAGTTTAGGTAATGTATAACCCTGCCTCAAAAGCGTGGATGGCAACAGCAATCCTTTAGTGACGAAGTCCGGCCTGGTAGTAAGAACAAGCTTAGCTGTGACACAATTTAAATTACCATAAAGTGAGTACGTTGCTGTCTAAAATGGGGAAACTGAAGTCGTCGAGTTTGTCAACAAGTTTGGTAGAAAAGGTATACAGCAGAAGAGTCAGTGTCAGTCGTTTCTCTAATTCCAAGTTCCGGGGAAATCAATGAATCAATAACAGGACATCTTTTATGAAGCGAATAGTGAAATTGAAAGACCATGTCAAAGGGTTCCTGTTGGAACTGGGTAACTTTTGATAAATTGTGTCTCTTGCGAATAAAGAAATAGGTCCACTAGTATTGGAACATACTTTTAGTAGTTGGTCCCCATTATCTGTTGGAAAACCTGGCTTTGGAACTTAACAAATATATTGACGCTAAGAAAGTTCAGCTTGCGAATCGCCTTGGACAATGTATGTAATCCTGCCCCCAGGTGGTGCCACTAGAGGAGCCAAATGGGGGAAATTTGGCAACATTTTAAAAAAAATCTTCTAATTAACTAAAAGGCATAAGCTTAATGCTTTGATATGTAGTAACTTTAGGGCATGGAAAACCAATTTTGTTCAAGGTGTGGCCCTGGGGTTAAAAATAGGTTACACGCTTTTGGGTCAAATTTTAACACTATAGCAAATATGTTAACTATTACACAGTCTTGAGAAAAAATGTTTGTCGTGATGTCAATTTAATTAATTACATTCCGGTGCTTCATTATTTGACGCAGTTATTGTTTGTTTGTCAA
>JAUMGZ010222149.1:0-11414 GCA_032359645.1 Pododesmus macrochisma
GTCAGGATTCTGACCGTTTGGATTAGCCTATACCTGTCCCTATATTGCGTAGCATATCAGGGGAGGTAACCAGACTATGTGGTACCTCCCTATACCTTCAGTCAAGAACCCCTCCTAGCACTGACACCACCAGTCTGTACAGCTATCAACGATTGTGTGTTTAGTGAGAGTATGATTATGCCATTGTTTTATAAAAAAAAAATACCATTATCTGTACATATGCATTGAACTTGAAATGCATGCTTGACGTAGTTAAGTGAATCTGAGGCACGACCTCCTTTGTTAGGTAAAGATTAAGTGTAAAAAATAAATAGCAAAACAATGTTTTACATGGTGAGAATTATAGTAGAAATGAAAGGCCAGACTCATCACCATACATATGCCTGGTCTCTTACTCATGCTGTATATAGTACACTGTCTGTAACCCCATGATTTACAGGCCATCTGTTCAGCGATAATATCATATTATCAAATTAAATGTGCTCTCCATTTAGTTTCCTTATGTATAAGGAAATGAAAAATGTCGTTTATTTATTCTGAATCTGATAATGAATGTTTAGACTAGCTTTTAAACAGTCTTTAAAAATAAAATGAAATCATAAACATTTCCTGTAAACAAGTCCTGTGATATTTCATGTATAAATGATAGAAACAATAGAATGGACTGAAAGTGGCAGTATATGGTGTGAACAAAGGAAGGTAGGATTTAGGATAGCAATACCCTAAATGTAGATATTCAGTTTAAAGATTAATGAATTACAAATGTACTTATATAGTAAGCATTTGACTGCTGTCTTGTAATTATATGTATCGATAGTTGGACTGCACTATGATATTTTTATTTCTTAAGAAATTTGTTAATGTTTGTAAAGCTGCTTGCTCATAATGCATAAAAATAGTGTGGAAAAACAAAGACATATGATGAAAAATCAATTTAGAGTTATAACTTAAACAATCACTCTTAAAAAATAGGCAGAATAAGTGATAAATATAATCCTTGAGTAACCTTTGACAGAATATAAAAAGGTAAATTATAAATTTAAATATTACCATTATATCCACACAGATGATCCTATGAATAGATAACTGTTTATACCTATATAGACTCATTAACATAATAATCTGATATCTACTATCGCAAAATCAATGTACCTTGTCTTAGTTACATTTCTCCATATTTTACACAGTATGTATTAAAACATTATAATACAGCTGTGTTTAGAGTAGGATCTAGGCCTGTAGAGAGGGTCTGTCCATTGTATGTGTATACAGGTTGTAGCCTGTAAATTACAATGTATATACTAATGTTAAAATTCTAATTCTAGTTTTTTATATACCAAACTATTACATGTTTGTTCATGTCAACATATATAATACACAAAGAGATATAAGTTATTTTAATGTCAAAGTCTGATTTAACATAATGTAAGTGCACACATCATATTTGACACTTGTTTATATTCTTGTCTTTAAACGGCACCATATTATGACATGGCATTGTCTGTGTGTTAAATTTAAGGTACAGTGTTTGTGTAATCAAGAACAGCAACAATTCATGGTTGCAATTATAGCTGTAGCCACTTATTTGGTCAGACTTATGCCAATTGGTGCAAATACATTGTCACTGACCTGTTCATTTATACCCATGGTTGAAATAAGCTATACAGGTAGTATGGAAGTTGTACAGGATGGGGTTGGGGGAGGGGGAAGGTGTGAGCTACATACACTTGCATAATTTTACATATCGTTCCTGTCTTCATTTTTTGTTATTTGAAATACAGAGAACATTACCACACCTATACATGTACATTTAACAAATAAAACTCTAGGTAAATTCTGTTATGTCCTGTGAATGTTTAACATATGAAAGTCAAGGTAAATTCTGTTATGTCCTGTGAATGTTTAACATATGAAAGTCAGTCTATTATGTCCCTGGTCAGCTTGACCACACACACTACACCTCATTATAACATTAATGGTGATCTAGTGTGATCTTATCACAGGTAAGAGACTGTCTGTCTCATGTCCTTATATCTCAGTCTGTGCTCAATGATTAAAATATACACAGAAAATGAATTCTTACAATCCTGCTAAATTGTATGGGTTGGTGTTGAACTAAACACCAGTAAAAACTTGGATGGTGCAGAAACATGCAGTTGCTATATGTATGCATATTTCATGATATATATATATATATACTTATAAATATACTTACAAAAACTTAGATGATGCAGAAACTTGTGGTTGCTATATATATACATAATTCATTACATAATTAAATACTAGTCTAATCTTAGTAATTAAATTTGTATAACATTCTTCAAATTCTGAGTGAACTTCAGTGCTTACAAAGACTGTGTTTACAACATTATTAAATCCTTGATATCCCTCAGTGTGTTACCAAGATGTGGGCTTGACATATTTCTACAATTACGAGATACATTTATTTACAAATCTGATTATAAAACCTCCACCTTGAAAGGTCTCTGTAAAGATTGACATAATTATCTCCCCTTTGTAGTTTCCTGCATGCACAGGATATTGGCACTTTTAGTCAATGCTTAATTGTTTGTTAGAGCATTGATTGAATTTTATATCCAACATTAGTCAGCTGTATTAGTTTTGGTAGTATAAGTTGAACCATGTGATACAGAAATTTTATTATTGTGCCCCATTGATTTTGTATGTGTTACCTCCTTGTTACAGGAAATGCATTGTCCATGGATTGGTTCTGGCTTTTGTTGAACCTCCTACCTGTTGTAGTGCTTATAATATCCACAATGATCTAATCCAGCATGAAATGTCACATCTAAATTAGGCATGAAATGTATTGTATCTAACTGGTGGCATCACATATTGAAATATAAGTCCAGAGTGTTAACTTTAGATCTGTAAAAACATTCATCTATAATGATTTATAAATTGTATATAGTGTCTAAAGTTTAACACCAAGCTTAATATGGTATCTAACACATAAATAACCCAATTGTGTAAATGATGATTTGCACCTGCTTGTTTTGGGTGAAGATCCTATTTAGATTTCAGCTCTTGACTTATCTTGGATGAAGGTCCTATTCAGAACTAAGTCATTAAAATTGAAATGAAAAAGGCCAAATCAGCATATAATTAAATGCCATTTTGCTCACCGATCTGTAAGATTTTGATGTCATTGAAATGAAACCCTAAGTCAAACAGGAAACAATAGTGTGTACGCTGGCATTATATACCTGTATTATATAGATCTGTATGTAACTTACAACCAGCTGTCGATATTACCTCCGTGCGGTACCAGCTGCTGACTTTGTCGACAAACTCCAGTTGTGTTTGTCATGTATTATATAGAAATTGTGTATGAATGCACAGCATTCAATTCTCTTAATATGTTTTTACGATTCGTGGATTATCAATAATTGTATACAGAGTTTTACATTTAAGTTAAGCTTAGCAGATCAATGGACAATATGGAAAGTGGCAGATGTAATGTTATTTGTTACCTATGTAATTTTAATACTAGATAGTGATTATATCTTACTACCTGCGTGCAGTTCATATCTATATCGCAATCATTATAGGAGTTTTTATTATCAGTGTTTGGGAGCAACACGTTTGGTTTGTTGGTATACATTGGAATCACTATTGGAGTAATCTGAGTGTTCACAATCAACACGTTTGGTTCATATTGGAATCTATTGGAGTAATCAGTGTTCACAATCAACAAGTTTTGTCAGTGTAAAGCAGTGAATTATACATTGAACTTAATGACGGTATTCTTTGTTGGTTATGACACAAACAAGTTAAAAGTTAAGAGATTCTGTATAACTGAACTTAATGACAGTATTCTTTGTTGGGTATGATACAAACAAGTTAAAAGTGAAGAGATTCTGTATGCTGTCTGATGACTTGTGTGTGCAGTGAACTTAGCATTAATTAGTGGGATTTGGGAACTGACACATGTATGTTGAATGGTAAGGTACTTTGTACAGTGCATGGGGGATGCATACCAACCTTTGAGAGGATTTTCATAGATCAACTTTTAAGTAAGAAAACATATTTCATACAGTGGCCATGTGGGGTTAATATCTTGAATGAAATTAATATGGAGTCGTGAAAACTATTTCTAAATAAGAACCATCGCAGTTCCAAAGAAAGAGAAAGTTGATTTCACATTTGTTAATGTGGAGACACAAAAAACTATTTCTAAATAAGAACCATCACTGTTTCAAAGAAAAGGAATCTGGTGATTTAACATTTGTTTTATTACATGGCAGAGATTTATACAGTTATAAAGTGTAGCCAGACTTCAGTTATATTAACGAGGAGGATGTAATATATACAGTTTAATAGTGGATTGTGTTTTGTACTGGGTACACAGAAGTTTTCCTGGTGATACTTAGACTGCAGATCATATTAACAATACATCTCTCATTATAACCAACAGCTGGAAACCATCAACCCTCCTTAAAATATAAAGTTTGTTTGTGATACAGCCATTACCTAGTTGATGTTTGGACATGGGTCAGACCGTCAGACACAGTCTAGTTACAATGGCGTGTATAGAATCAACTGTGGCACCATCCGGTCCCAGACATCAGACCAAGTAGAAAGGGAAACTTTGACAAAAGATGAACTTCTTTGTTGAGTTTGTGTAAACTTGGGGCTTCTCTAAGTGATTTGCTGTGTATGTAATATTGATTATACAGAGTAAGTAATATACAACTATGAATGGATAGATCAGCTGTTTGAAAACTTTTGAATAATTGCCATATGTTAATCAGTTAGGACTGAAGAAAGAAACAAAACACAGACATAGGTAAACTTATGTATGGCACAAATGTACCACCACAGGATTACCACACCACAAACTTTACAGAACATTCCATCCTGGATTGACACCACTACATGCTGCCTTTAGTCGCTATTGGAGTTATGACAACCATTTTATGTTAATTAATCGAAATCTTAACATGCTGACAATTTAATTAGTGATTACTGTAATGTGTCAATATTTGACATAATTGATTTGTCATCATAAAAATCAACAACACAAATTTATGGACTTTGTACAACATTTTATAATTGTGACATTAGATGTACTTTGTTTATAGTGTTTGGAATTTTTTTTGAGTTTTAAACAAAAACATGTTTTACCCCAGGGATTAAAGTGGATTTACCAATTATATTAATTGATTATTACCGTATGTACTTTCTCCACAGTGATTTAGGGTACATTTTACATTGATTCGTGATTTAAACATAGAGATAAGAGAATATTTTCTGTGTACAAATAAGGAAATGTCCAATTAAGTGTGGTAATGGTGCATTGACCACTGGATGATGAATTGTGTGTATAGATAAATGTGTGTGTGTAAATGGGACTGTTACAGAATTACTACGGACAGGTACGTACACAGGTATGTCACCGGGATGTGGACCATGATACATTTGTAAATACCTTGTTGAATTTCACAAGTGAATGGTCAGGCGAGTCATAATGTATCATTCCAGCTCTTATTGATCACGCTTGAGTGAACAACTGTTAGAAAAAAAGGTCATTTTACCTTGTAACAATTGACACAAGGTCCAGCTGAAAGATCAAAAGCCACCTCTACATCACTTGTTTGGCATCTCTCATGTGACAGTTCTTATCAAAGACGGACAAGTTGATAAAAACCAGCCAGCAGTGGACAAAGGACTGATTACATACAACAGGATATTTTTTGTCGTGTTTTAGTTTACAAAGTGAATTTAAGAGGGTGCATCTGTACGCAGGGATAAGTGATTGGATTAAACTCATTGTATATATAAAATTGGATTGGATTTATAATGTGATGTAAAAAAGCAACAATCTCAATGATCATGATAATAAAAAGTGGAATTGAAAACATGCACACAGTTGATTTACAGTGGGTGTTGTAGTGACAGAGGAATTCCCTGTAGGATTAAACTTATTGTGATGACCAGAGTTGTGCCTGTAGGTTTAATTGTGTTGTATTTTATTAATTAGATTTCCCAGATATTGGTGATATATGTCACTGTTCATTTTCTGGATGAGGAAAAACACTGTGACTAGGATCACCTGTCTTTTAATAACACTAAGTAGTAGTGGGTAAGTTACTTCACACGATTAAGAAATTAGAGTGCTTTGTTGATGTGTAGTCATGCAATGATAAATATTCAAGTGTAAAATAATGTAATGTGAGGAAACGCAGAAAACATGTAGCCACAGGAGCAGCAATGCTCATTTCATGTGATGATTGAGAAACTTACTTTTGTTTATAGACTTGAATTCAATTTCACTGTGCTCTGATAAAAAATTATTTGTGCCTCGATTTAATAACATGACTGATTTCTTCAAGGGATTACATCTTGAGAGTCTTTGAAGGGACTTGTCATTCATGCACAGATAGTGAAACTTGAAGGGTGTTGGTTTAGAACTGCTTCAACCATTCTGGAGGGCCACTTTAAAAGTTTACATTATTAAAGACTGGAGGAGATAAGCCAACTGTAGGAGAAGTGCTGCTTCAGTAACACTCTACACTGTGTGTCATGGAAGTGCAATATATTTTATGGTTCTAACTTTCATGGTAAAATCCACATTTTCTCTACTTCATATGGAGAACAAGCAGTGCTTGAAATTAATGGCTCATGCAACATGCAAAGAAATATGGGATTAATATGACGAGTGGAAACAATTGTAGATTTAGTAAGAAGAAGGGGAAGACTAATCTGTTATGTATTGTATACCTTATAGTAGATAGGGGTATCAGTGTAGCCGGTACTCTCAGACAAAAAAACTAGTTTTGGTGTCAGAAATCTTATCAGTGGGGTGGCCTCTGTTCCTCCTCACCGTCATCATACACATGATTTGTAGGACCTCGCCTGTGTCAGAGATAACGCCACACAACAATGTAACTTTGATAGTCCCAATCAAGGTCTGTTTAAAAATTATGTGCTTTGTGTTGCCTCCCGGACTGACAAGGAATACTTTGTAGTAATTCTCTTTGATGGTCAGTGACATAGCCAACAGAACATAGAATATTGATAGACTTGTGTGTATGAAAAGGAAGAGTTTTCAATGTGTCTGTTTTGGAGGAAAGATTGGATGATAGATGGTAGAATACTGATTGTCTTGGACAGGATCAATTAGAGCCTTACATTGGCCAGTTATATACTTCCCCTGTTCATGGTGTATATTCATGAATGAAAAAGAAGAAAGACAGAAGCTAAGAGATTGGATTTTATATGTCAAGATTGAGAAAGGTTTGCTGGAATGATAGATTTATCCACTATAGAATGAAGTGTTACAATGGAGAAAAGTATCGTACACTTACATTAGAAGATTGAAGAATTAGAAAATAGTGAGCGTGAAGTCACGTTTGTAACTCAAGATAGATTGAGGCTGGATAAGTTGATAGTACAAGTGGAACATATCTTCAGATGTCAGCCAGTAAGATTCTTTTTCAAGATGTGCAAATTTCATTTTGTCAAGTAAGTACGGGAGACAGTTTAAGTTACAGATAGTAACATCATCAGGCACTAGAGAATCTGGAGCCACAACCCGGAGAGAGTTTCGGGTCATATATTTTGATTGAATGCACGTTTCACTGCAGCTGCACATTCAGATAAGTTTTGTGGCATGGCAAAAATCTATTGTCATAAGGAGATCTATCATCGCACTGTCATGTTGTGTAATTTCTAAATGATATATACAGCTGATGAAATTTGTAGCTGTATAGTCAGTTGCTAGCAGGCATTGAGAGTACCAGGGCTGGATTAATGACTTCTATCTATTGTTGGATTATATCACTGAGTTTACCATTGTGGGATGTCTCCATCAAGTTTGACAGCTCAATACCTACAGTAATCAGTAATCATCTAGACAGTGTGTATACAGGGAGTCTGCTACACCTTTCATTGCCAGTAAATACACTATGATCTGAGGAGGACAGCTTTACTGAGGAGTGATGCCATTGATTGAGTTATGATACATATCATATGTAATTCATTAGGACGGCTACAAATATTTACCCATACCTTTATACATTGTTTTTTGTTACAACAATAGGACGGCTAATCAGCAGCATGTTTAAGTGATTATGGGCATGATTTGTTTGTAATTAGTATCTCTCTCTAGCCATCTAACCACTGTAATGAGAATTTGAATCTACTGTTTTATTCCAGTGCTCGAAGATTTATAGTTTAGTGGGAGAGTTTGGATCTATGAACTTGTAAATAGTGTAACAATAAGAGTTACCTGCTCTACACCTTCACTGGAGGTTATTCCTACGAGGTCATGCCTATGCTAGATACCTACAGTTGAAGTGGAACCTTTGTGATGGGTAATGAAAGATCTCATTTAGATACATCAAACGATGAGAATAACTCATCTGTGAATTGTGTTTCCAAAAATATGTGTTACTGATGATAGGTTTTATGTATCTACTACACCAGTGTAGGCCGTTATAGAACTGTAGAGTGGCACTATGGTGCTCTTACAAAGTTTGACCATGAAATCATTGGGTAGTAAAATGTCTCTAAACAGCACATCGTCAGAGGCCTCTAAAACAGACACCAAGTCAGGCACGTTACTATCAAACTCTGGGATGTATACAAAAACTGGAACACTCATTCCAAAGTCAGTTTCCTCAATAACTGGACTGTCGACTTGTTCATCGGAATCTTCAGGATCTTCCCGTTCTTCTGGAACTTTAACAAAGAACAATAACTCTTGCAAGACAGAAAGTGGATCTACAGGAGCACTAAACAAGGCCCATAACTGTGGCAAGACAGACTTGCGGCAAGATTGTCGCTGTCAAGTTGTTTTCAGGGCATGCAAAGGCAAGTTAAATTTTACTTTGTTTTGTGCTTTTCATCAGTGCTTATTGGTAATTATTTTCATCAATCCTAAAAAATTGATACATTCATGCAGAAGGTCTACACATCATTGTTTTGATATTTCCTGAATACAAGGTTCCGTTAACGGTACTTTCAACTTTACTTATAAAAGTTCACCAAATCCTGTATAAATAATGTTTGCATTCAAATTAAAACTTCTCTCAAACAAAATTATATTTAAAGTGTCAATTCATAAATTGAATGCTTATAATAACTGGTGATATTTCATCAAAGGCAATCGGTCTCTAAAGTATGACTGATGCTTAACAAAACAATTGCTTTCATATATAGGAGTTAGTTATTCTTAGTCTATGCATCTCAAGAATGTTTTAGAACAATTTTGCAAGAAGTATCTTTGTGAAGTAGTTATGATTTATCCACATAAAGGGATAACTACAAAGTGAATTTTTAAAATTTTAAAAATACTGCAACAAAAATTCTCTCATATTATATAGTCATACCTTGTGTATCTATCAGATGTTGAACACTAAGATGTATGTAAAGTCATACTATGGTTATCTGAGACTCTGATACATTCATCATACTGTGTATATCATGTGTATCATACCATGTGAACATATCCGATGTTGACTTTAACATATATAGGTTCAAGGTCATTCCATGTGAACATATCCGATGTTGACTTGAACTTAGATACATTCAAGGTCATACCATGTGAACATATCTGATGTTGACTTGAACATATATAGGTTCAAGGTCATTCCATGTGAACATATCCGATGTTGACTTAAACATGTATATGTTACATTTAAGTTCATATATGTACTATTTGTATTCACCTCATGTTTTCCAAAACATCTGTATAATCATATTTGTGAATTGAATTATTATTTTTGCCATTGATTTATTATTATCAATATTGATAATCAGCTACATTGATCGGTAATGATTTTTTCACTGAGAAAAATGTTGTTTGTGTAATGTTTGTTGCTGTATTGATATCCTCCCTATCTTTGTTTATGCTTGACCACATATTATACAGAATTGTTTTTGTAATATTCCCACTGTAAAATACCATAGCCTCTACGTACAAGCACCTGGGTTGCATTAATGTACTACCTTAGAATTCTTCAATTCTACATGTGGATTTCTAATTAAACATTTCAAAACAAAAAATGGCATAACAAACTCTTCAGAAAATATTGATCATGTAGCCAGCCAGCTTTGATATCCTTCTCTATTCTTGATATAAATGAATCTTTTCTCTCTGTTTCTCCTCTAATTACTTCTTGTGAATATATATAAACATTTCTTTCGTATAACATTGCTATGATTCTGTAATGAATGTCATATGATTCTGTAATGAAGGTCATATGTTTCTGTAATGAATGTCATATGATTCTGTAATGAATGTCATATGATTCTGTAATGAAGGTCATATGATTCTATAATGAATGTCATATGATTCTGTAATAAATGTCATATGATTCTGTAATGAAGGTCATATGTTTCTGTAATGAATGTCATATGATTATTTAATGAATGTCATATGATTATTTAATGAATTTCATATGATTCTGTAATGAATGTCATATGATTCTGTAATGAATGTCATATGATTCTTTAATGAATGTCATATGATTCTGTAATAAATGTCATATGATTCTGTAATGAATGTCATATGTTTCTGTAATGAATGTCATATGATTATTTAATGAATGTCATATGATTCTGTAATGAATGTTATTTTATTTAGTTTCTATTTTTCTTTTGATTAAGGCAAACTGTAGTAGACTGCTATCCTTAAGACTCAATAGTATTCAGACTTGATAACATTTAGACTTGATAACATTCAGACTTGATAACATTTAGACTTGATAACATTCATTAATGAGTTGTGAAGTACGTGAGATAACAAGCGTGAGGTAAAAAGCACACTTTGTATTACAGGTAGTATGCATATGCATGCATTCTAATGCCTGCAGAATGCAGGTATCAGATATAGTTTTACTACCAGACAGGACCAACTGTAGGTTTATCTTAAAATGTCTCTTGTATAAAGAAGGACAACTCTTATTACTAGTAACAAATTGGCTGTTTCATAGTCATTCACAGTTATCTCCTTTTAAAGTATTTATAAAACAGTGGGATTGTTTAAAACAATACCATAGAACAATGCCATTAAAGTTATAGCACTATGGCACCTATAAAACATGATGAAATTGAAATTGTTTGCATCATGGGTCAAACTATATATTATAAAAGGCCTGTGGATACTTGATTCATTTCATTAGTCCATCTGGACCAAAGGTCCAAGGTGGACTTTTCCCATACAAATCACGTCCATCGTCCGTCCGTCGTTAACTTTTGCTTTAAATGACATCTCCTCTGAAACTACTGGGAAGATTGCAGCCAAATTTGGCAGGAAGCATCCTTTGGGGAAGGGTATTCAAGATTGTACAAATGAAGGACCTGACCCCAAGGGGACAGGTGGGTGGGGCCAAAAGGGGTAAATTTGACAGTATGCCTTCAAATGACATCTCCTCTGAGACTATTGG
>JAUMGZ010222160.1:0-11414 GCA_032359645.1 Pododesmus macrochisma
AACACAAGTTCCCGCCAGCATAGCTCTCCAGGTCATCGAGACGCGCAAACCTCCCTACCGCGATAAGGTGTCTAGCATATGTTCTTTAAATGCCCTGGGGATGTTACCTGGCACAAGGATACTAATTTTACCATGAAGCTAGTGAAACACATTATGGGATTAAGTTTTGTCAACTTACATATACACGGGTACCTGTGTTAATTATATCTTAGTTTTACTTATAGTTTTAACTATACCACTCATTAGAATAAAGCATTTATGCTTTTATGTTATCAATATACCCATAAAACTTAACATATATGGTGTGTATTATGTGATTCCTTATGAAATAGTCTAAATGAAACCTTTCTATATCAGTGTTTGAACATGTACATAAAAATATTACCATAAACATAATTATACATGTAGGTTCTTTATGAAATAAATGCAAGTCAAAGTGAAATGTAATGAAAATGTAATGAAAAATTAATGGGCATTACAGGCATGCTTTTCAAGTAATTTCATCCATTACAAATTACATTGCATTACATTGAAAAAATGTAATATTACAGCTCATTACAATTAAAAATTTCTATTACCCCAGGTCTGCTATTGTGAGAATGTCATGAATACAGTTTGTGATGCTTTTGTGAAAATGTCATGAATACAGTTTGGTTTGTTTTCATTTTGTTGATGGCAATATCCTGGTCTATTGATAATGTCATAAAGAAATCTGAATATATTATTATATTAACTTTCATTTACACATACGCTTGTGGCCAGATAATTTCATGTGAATTACTAAGGTAAGCTATTTTCAGACATCCCTGCATTAAATTAAACAAATCCTCTCACTTGACTCGATATAGTATTTACATCTTCAAAGACTATTTTGAAATAGACGTATAACCTTGGCTTACACTTTTCCCTTTCCGAAAGGTCAAGGTCGAGGAATATGGATGTAAGTATTAAGAATAATCTTCAATCCTGTTTCACCTCCTCTCATATAAGATGTATACCATTGAACACAGCGGCGTATAAAACAGTTTTAGCTAATTCGATGTAATGGAGACATGTATCTAGCGAATTACCATCGCTTTACAATCCTATTTAAGTAAAATCCGGGCTGTGTGGTCTCAGTATTTGATTACAGCTTTGTTTCAACCCATTGAGATGCTTAAGTTAAAAAGCCCAATAAATTAGGAAGAACATATACGAGTTAAGATGCCGCTCTTTTATCAATTGAAACTAATTAGTTAAAAGGATGATTATACAAGAATCTGAATCATACAAAACAGTGTGTGATGCAAACACGCCGCTTTACTTACTTACTTACTTACTTACTTACTTACTTACTTACATACATACTTTGGTCAATAAAAAACCAATTCCTTGATATTTGTTTCCAAGTATACTTTTTTGATAGTGATAGCATCATAAAAATAAACTCTCTTAAGCAAGGTTTTTTTTTTAAATGTATTCACAGACAAAATTATTAATCTGCTATTATTTATGTATTATCTAAGACTTTGAAATGAAATGCAAACCGAGATGCAACATTGGAATTATGGCAATAATTCGGTGGGGTCGAGTTACGATGAGCAAATATGAATGAAAACCGAAGAAAGGATATGATGCAATGGACAGGATGGTCTTGGATTTATACAGCCGTACGTGCTATAAATACATCAACTTTAATGTTGCTTATTTTTACAAGACAGCATAAAAGTAATACTGATGGGGAAAGGCAGGACAAATGCGCCATGGAGATAACAGAAGAGGTTTGCCATTTTTTGTAAAGATGTCACAAGTGGTGTCCTATCTGGACTGACCTAATACTGATTGATTATATAATCTCTTCCAAGTCAATGTCCTCAATACCTGATACTAATAGCAACAGAACATGAGTAAACCAGAATATCGCAACCACTTTATAATGAAGCTCGTGAAAGTTCTCAATCAGGGATCAAGGGGAGCCCTAATTAAAAGAAAATTGTCATTGGCACTAAAAGTCTCACCAGGGAAGCTGTAACTACTGTGAATGAGACGAAATGCTAAAATTGTAAGACAAAGAAGCTTAAAGAATACACCGACCGGTACACTGAAGTCATCATGCTCATCATAATGACAGGTTGACAAAAAATAAAATGCAATCTAAAACATGCCTCCGATAAATATGAGATTAGCTGGCGGTTCCATGTACAGGGATTTTTAAACCCATGGCACGATAAAGATCCCCATGTAAAGTTCGATAGAAGAGTGGGCGGAAACGCCGTTGCATGGGCTCATCCTTCTTTCTAAACTATCTCTTTTACTTTCATATCCCGTTCTTGTCACCGCTTCTCTTCTTGTCCTATCTTTTGGTTTTTCTCATTTGGTCTTTTGTCACAATATCGGTGAAAGATTCTGGACGTGACGTTAAGCCCTAATCAAACATTAGAATGGTTACCCAGCACGAAACTAGGCGGTGTGGTTGAACCGGTTAATGAGGCCTCAACCTTCCACTTCCCGCATGAGGCTAGAAGTCTCAAGAATAGACATACATTTATAAATTTTAATATATACATATACTTCATGGCGCTGTAAATCATCTCAACAACTAACCGCCAACATCAATTGTCCATAAAAATCTAAACGAGGTAATCGTATATACATATTTACAAAAGGCAATTGGAAACACTAAAAATTGGACATAGCCAAGTTGCATAAAGCTAACAACAGTGGCTAATAAGTGGTAGATTCATAGATGAAAGAAACTAATAACAATAAGGTAACTGAATTATAATGTTAACATCTAAAGCCTTTCTCAAACGAGTGGTAAAGGACATATCTAAAGGAGATATGTATCAATCATTAATTCCTTACATTGAATATTTGTTATGTGATTTAACTTACACTGATCTTTTTTCTTTCTTATATTTATCCATTTTTGTCCAGTAAGATTTTAATTCATCGTCGTATGAGGAAATGGTCGTGTTGTTAAATGGTATCATAGTTGTGTTATGGAGCATAGTAGTATTTAAGTTAGGACATTGGTCGATTGGGTTAGAAGGTAACCATGGTTCTTTTGGTAGTTTAGGTGTAAAGTTTTGTCCAGCCGACATCCAGAAAACAAAAGACATTCCAGTAAGAGATCCCACCATTACTCCCTGTAATAAAGATAAATGCAAACAAATAAGGACAAGAATATTTTCAATTGAGAAAGCAATGACATCAGATTAAGATATCTTGCCATTGATAAAGTAATCTAGAATTTAAAACTGAATCAAAGATACAGCACATCCCAAATATCCACTTCATTGTTCCGGAAAGGGACAACAAAAACAACATTTCAACATAACTAGGTGTGATGACCAACTTTTTCAATATTATGTTGTTCTAATTAGGCAAAAAAAGCCCGATCATGATGGCTATGTTTCAAAGCTACTTGATATTTATGAGATAGGGCTTGATGCAATGATGTTTTTATTTTACTCTAGAGTGGACTATCTTACACAAATCCCGTCCTTCATCCGACCATCGTAAACATTTAAAATGTTCGACTTCCCTTAAAACCACTGAGCCAATTTCAAACAAACTCGGTATGAAGCATAACTAGGGGAAGGGCATTCAGATTCGTTCAAAAGAAGGGCCTCGACTCCCAGGGGTGCCACACGGCGGTACAAATGGGAAATTTGACACAATTTAAAAACCTAATAATAAACTAGAAGGCCGAGAGCTACGTGCTTTAGTATGTAGAAGTCTTAGAGCATTTATGTATGTTCAAGACGGGACCCTGGGGTCAACAAAGGTACTGCCTTTTTTGGTTTAAAATTTAACTCTAAATGTTAACTTTTCACATTGTCTGAAATAACTGAATCATCCAAAATTATAAGGAATCATCCCAAGTGGCAAGTAATTAATACAAACGATCTGACTCGGCCTCAATAGGGTGCCATTAGTTGAGCGATAAATAGGGGAATTTTGATAAAATTTCAAAAATGTTCTCTACAAACTAGAAGCCCTAGAGCTTAATGTTTGCATATGTCGTCACGTTTTGGGCACTAAGAACCAGCTTATAACCTAACGGGCCTCTTGTGTCGTATGTTTACATGATTTTATACTGAAACAAACCTTTGTAGTTGCCCATGGACAAAGAATAGAGTATAAGAAAAGTCCTGCTAGAGCTCCAGTGAAGCATGTGTATAGTGATCCGGCAATCTATAAAAATAAATTTAGCAAATATCACAATGAAGAAGAAACCATTGTAAACATTAAAACATTACAATCAAAAGACAACACAGAGATAAATATATAGAAAAAACATTGAATTTCCTATATTTAAAGTAAATGAAAATATTTAATAACAAAAATTGAAGAAAAGAAATCCCTAAAATATTTTGCGTAGAATGTTTTTTATTCATACTTTATCTTCCCTTCATTAATGATACTACATGTATAAAGAATTGCATCGATATAAATCATATGACTTTTTTACCTCGCTCATGCGTCCTTATTTCTTGATAGAGGCATTCAATTCCATTTTAATCAGTGTAATATTGTCTTTAATATACTTGCAAAGCATTGCTACATGTACAACTACTTCAACTCATACAAAATATGCTTCTATATATTAGTGTCATTTTGAATTGAATAATGTGCAGCTGCTTTTCTTCCAAACAAGAAACAAATCACCTACCTGTGTCAAAGAGCCACTTATATTAATTATAAGGAATGCTATGGACAATGAACACAAACCAAAACATAACACTGAAATAAAAAGGATAAACGGCATTTAGTAAAATTTCAGTAAAATAATTATGCAATATAAATGATTTCTCTATTTAATTTATAAAATATTGTCAAATACCAATATATGAAAATGATCTGAAGGTTTATTGTTTGATTTATTTAAAGCGATGTATCCCCGAATGACTTTGAATAGGCTTTCAACATCACAGTTCACACTTACATTTATCTTGATAGATAAAACTTCATATTATCAATTACTCCAACCTTTCAATATTTCGGTTTTGGTAATAACCATATCGTTTAAATTTTCAGATGGACGTAAAAAATATATATAATCTAATCGTCTTATTCATTAACAATATATGTTTGTTAAAAAAACGTGCATCATAAAAAAAACAGAGTATGACCCATGGCATTAGTTACATTGTATCATAAATATACTTCTTTACCTGATATTTTTGCAATAAGAGTTGCTCTTGCTTGGGAAATGTTTGTTGCGTAAGGCTTTACAAAGTCTTCAACAAACTGAGCAGACACACTACTTAGGCAAGATGAAATTGTACTAAAATGAACATGGAAATCAAGTATGAATTTTTATTACAAGGTATATGAAAATCACATCAGCAGAATTAAGAAAGTTAAGACGTAAAATACGACTGCAATTCAACCAAATCCAAAATTAACAACACAAGCATATACAATTTTCATCTCTTGTATGAAATAAAGAAACAAGTGACTACAAAACATCAACAAAATTTGCCTTCCTTAACAAATGAGTACATTTAATAACAACATCGAAGAATGGAAAATAAGTATCAACAAAAAAGCCATTGCACTTGTTTTTAACCGAAAACAACTAAACATCAACACTATTACAAATCCAAAACTTGAGTCCAAACCATATGCCAACAAACAAGTCTGGGTAGCAGAAGTAATACAACTGGAACGACAACATAACTGACCTTTCATATACAAGTCATATAAAGTGACATAATATAAAAGTAAAAAGTGAGCGTTACCTATAAAACATGTGTTATCTGCAATGATGTATTCAAGACAATTCAGTTTAAAACAAAAAGAAATGGGATCAACAGAACAAACGCTATTGACAAACAAACAATAGCTTCATCAAAAAAGTCACAACAAGAACTAACCAGCCAAATGAGACTGCTTTAGTTGGGGCATAAAAAAAACCTTCAAATACAATATTCATGAAAAAAAAATAAGGCATATGATTTTTAGGAACATAGAATTTCTATATTTCTTTTTAAGGAGACCGAATCTTATTTAATTGCTAGAAATCTGAAATAGGGTATTTAGTTTTATTAACATGACAATGTTATGAGAAACATTATCTTTATTTTAAGCAAATAAAAAAGGTTTGTCACCAGGACTGGTAAAACATGGGGATTGTTTCAAAATAAAAACTAAGTTTACATGAAGTTCAATGGGAAATAACACAGAAATTGCAAATGTAAACCAATACAATTAAAATTCTGCAATAAAACTTTTGACCATTTTTGATAATGAGATACCGTATTAAATTATCTTTTTTTTTATAAGCAAACCAAATTGGGGTTCACCAGCCAAATGGTGATAAGGGACCGTCTCAAACGTAAAATGTTGAGCTAAAACATCATTTTTGTTTACCCAAAACGAATTATGACCGATCTAAAATTCAATGTTTACATTTTCTAGTAGCAGTGTTTTCAAAAACTTTAGCAGACCACGTGTTTTTATGTTACATGCAATTTATCATTTAACTATTCTACCAAAGTTTTGTTAAATCGTGAATATATTTTTTGTAAGACATCTGACAATCAATGATGCTTAATGAACGAAAACTCGAACTAGATTCGGCCTTTTTAATATCGTAATGTCGACTATATGCCTTCCCGAATGTACATACAGAAACGGTGATACGTATAGCAATATTTACGCGATTAAGTCCTCGTATCGAATATCCTGAGTTTCGAGTTATGTTGAATCATGGACACACTACTCGAGTTAATGAGGAATAGTGCTATATAATTTAACAAATGGAAGTTAAATGGGGAAAATTGAAGTCACCAAGAGTTTGTTTTACGTTCAGCAGCAAAGTATCATAAATGTAAATTTGTAGACGCAAGGAAAGCTATATATATGAAGCATTCAACAATGAGTTCATGTTCTTAAACATAATATTTATAGCGTCATCGAGCCGTTTAGTTTTTATCCACAGAAAAATGTCCACTTCCCGGAAAGACAGATAACACAAATGTGTCATATTTCTCGTGAGAAGACTCAGTATAAATCCTGCATCGTTCGAAAAAAAAATTATAATCTTATCACAATATGAGGCAGCAGTTAGGCGAGTGTTATATGTGTTCATGTTTGGGCACAATGAGTGATAATATGTACTGTGGAATGTTTTTAGTTAAACATGATCCAAAGTATCCACAGTCATATCTTTTGAAATCATTTTAGCTTTGGTCCATTTTTTCGACATAGGATAACCCACGAAAATACGTTGCAATATATGGAAAGATCTAAAAGTTCTTTAAATATGACATCGGTCATTTAAAAAGTCTTTAATATGTAATGGTCCAGTTAGAAAGAAAGTTGATTGTTTATATACAACGGAGGTGTCGATATTATGATATCCTTTACAAGTTTCCCATTCCATTTCATATGAACTAACGCTATTGTTTTTATCTAGACCCAATTTGTTAATACGTTGATGTTTGAACATACCTTAAGGATGCACTTAGAAGAGTTGCTATAAAAAGTCCCGTCATACCAGGTATGTCCTTAAAAATTCTCAAGACGGCAAACGGTGCTATCTATAATAAAAGGCGTTTGAAACAAAAGCAAATTGATACATGATGAATAAGTGGTGTGTCCATATCGAAGGGAGAAAAATAATCCAAAATATTATTACAACCATAGTGTTTATATTAAACTCATAATCACAAGTTAGGGTTTGAACTTACATTTATTTTCAGACGCTATCTGATGGAGATAACATACCAGATCACCGTAAAATTTATTCACCGACAACAATTTCACTTAGATGTTTTACTGAAAACTTGAAATATGTTTGTAGTGACAAAAGATCTGCAGCAAACCAGCTAAAAGACAAATTATGATTATACATTGTATCATAACAACTCCATTTCCAAACTTACGAAATATCTGCGTTTTAAGGTTAAGCGAGTAGCGTTATATTTTTGTCATTTACTTTTGTTTTTTACAATATGTCCATTTATATGTGGTATACTATATCGACAGCTTTTATTAAAACACCCGTCTCTGGACCCTGTAGTTTTATCAACTATAATCCAGAACTATTTGCCTCAATTATATTTAGCTTTGTCATAAAATTCGCTATTAACAGTCCTCTCTTTTCATTTCACTACGGTGGTTCTGACAACACATGTACATGTATTACCTGATTTTCTTTTAATATTTGGCCTGATTTTAACGGATCACACCTCTGTACATTGAAATATGCAAAAATTCCAAGACTCTCAAGAATCAAAAGTAGGTATATGATCCCAAACAATGGTCCTGACATCAGAAATATTCTATAAAACAAATGATGAAGCAAACCTGAAAGAAGTATCATTTTTTATAATGTATGTAAATTGCAATATCATTTCGTGCGCGTACATCTCAATTCCTGGCAAGATCATTTTTATAATATTGTTGGGATGTGGTGTTTTGTCCTTTTACACCACTTTCCTTTGGAGCTTCGGAGCTGTGATTTATTGACTCTTTGTCTCTTTTAAATTAAAAGATTTGTTTTCTGATGAGCGTTTATAAATGACGGTTGCTTTGTAGCTAGAGCTTGAATACGGGACGAGGGTATCTCAGACAGAGCATTGCTCTTTCCTCTTATAGATATATTTTTTTATCGGTGACATGTTTCAGTTTGCAATTTTGTATTCTTTACTCATTTTGTCTAGCATTGCTCCCATATACATGACACTTTATCGACGTAGGGGTTTACTCATTTTGTCTAGCATTGCTCCCATATACATGACACTTTATCAACGTAGGGGTTTACTCATTTTGTCTAGCATTGCTCCCATATACATGACACTTTATCGACGTAGGGGTTGGGGTGTATTGATCACCTGGAAATCTATGCTTATGTTTTCTGGTAGGGACCTTCAAATAAGGAAAGGTTGAAGAGTAGCTGTCGGACAAAGATCGACACATTATTAGGTATACTGACATGATACTATACATCTCCATGTAAAGAGTAAGAGGAAATTCCGTTGCATTGAATCACCATTCTTTCTGTACTTTCTTTAAAATTTTATTTTCTCGTTCTTTTATCACTTTTCACACTGTCCTATCGTTTGGCTTTTCCTCTGTAGTCATTTGCTACGATGTAGATGAAAGATTATGAAGTGACGTTAAGCCCTTATTAAATAACAATGAAATCTTACAGAAAAAAAATACACGTGAGAGGATCTCGACCAAGATTGTATATGTGTAGCTACGACACAACTGCTCAAAAGAAAATAAATTTTGCATAAACATGACGTTAAAAATAAGACTAGAACAAGTAAAGGATTATGGTTGAAAAATAAATCCATAGTATGATACAAACATTTCAAGTCCATATCTTTGCTGTTAACATATTTCTCTGGACAGATGTTTCGGACAAACATTGTTATGGTGTTTTGGTAAAATATGATATATAACAACAACTTGTGTATGCTCATACTTTCTGGTGATAAGATATCAATTTGATCAAAAACCAGTCTTGATTCCCCGTGAGTCCAGGTTCCCCGATACCCCACCCTTTTCTCAATCAAATATTGTAAAGTTTTAATTGAGCATTTCTAAATGTAAGCCACTAAATACAAACTGTACATTTAATGCAAATATTAAAATATGGATTATATAATTATTTTCAATCCTACATGTATGTGACGACTTGTTTAACTTGGATGCAAATTGATAACTAACAATTAATTAAATATTTTCATTTACTACCTACAGAATATCCTTAAATAAAACTCCGAACAACGAATTATTAAAAACAATATATATATATAAAACAAAGGGAGCGCAAATGTCTCCTGAAAAATATGGATGGCATATTTGTTTCTTGTTTATATTGTTAATGGTATATATATATATATATAACTCCAGATTTTTTACATAGTCTTATGGAACCTTATTGATAGCAAAAGTGTAAAATACTCACATTTGAGCTTCTCGACGAGTTTTGACCGAAACTATTCGTTGCACTGTTGCTTGGCTAAACACAATTGATTGCAATCTAAAGATAGTGCCAATACACAGCGACCAAAATGTATGGCGTACAGTTGGATCAAGGTCAAAACTGCAAGAATAGAACAATAATGCGTAAACAAATACAATTAAAATAGAATGTAAATAGTTATGGTCAAAGTATGCAAACATTTCTTGTACATTATTTGTTAATTGTATTCTAAATGCGTGTTTATTGCATCAAATGTTCGTTGTAAAAAATACTTACTTAAGAAAATACGTTCTTCTGTAGTTGTTATTGATTTCCATTACACGACCTGCTCCCCCGACATCTATAAATGCCTTTTTGATAATAACGAAACTGTGTTTTAATGATAAATATGGCTTTTAAAACCACAAAATGTATCTACGCACTATGTGTTCATTATGTATAGTTTTAGTCATTAACATGTATGCATAAATGCATGTGAATTAAAAGACAATATCATATAGACAGATTGTACAACACATATATAATTTATACAACACATGATAGGATATTGGATCTAAATATACAATGGAAATTAGATGTAAATCAAATGATAGAGAGAATTAATTTCCTTACGACTAACCTATCTTAAGCTATATATATATATATTTAATAAAAACCAAACACGATGTTCTAGGCCGTAAGTCCATGAACATTGGCAAACAATAAGAATACGTTGAACGCACACAGAAAAATGAAACAAATATACATTTATTAACTAAAAATTGAAATCATAATATGTCAATATATAGTATATTAATTTAGATACCTTTATTGTGACAGCCAGAATTCCAGATGTCATTATGACGAATTGAAACACATCCGCCCATACAACGGCTCTGATGCCACCCTGAGTATATTTATAATCACGTGTTATAAATAAACAATAGAATAGAAACTGATCTTATTTCCTTTCTTCGCTTTGGTTATGTTCACAATAAATATACTGATCTTCAACTTTCTCCTTTTTTTTATCATTATCTGTATATGTTTTCCTCGTTTTGCTAAATGTTTTATGTGTACATACACCATTTTTTTTTTACCATTTTTTAAATGAAATCACTTTGTGCGAGCTTCAAGTGAATTAGCCGTGAAAATGTATTAAAATTGCAATTGTAGTCTTTGATTTTTAGAAATCATCTTGCCCATGCATCTTTTCTTTTAGTTTTACTATTGCGTGAATTCTAATCATATTTGTAAAAAATTAAGTGACGACATCAAATTTCACATTGTAAAGTTTGAAATAATTGTCTTTAATTGAGACTTCCTAATAAAAGATAAGTGTTTTATGACGGCCCTTCAAATATCCGTTTATAGTGCTAAAGTATTTCAGGCGTTTTTCTAGTAATAATTATAAGTCTTATAAAATTTGGACCTGTCTTGAATTATGCAAAGCATTATGCTTTTTATTAGATAATATATTTGTTCATTTTGGCGACAAGATTTA
>JAUMGZ010222171.1:0-11414 GCA_032359645.1 Pododesmus macrochisma
CTGGTTCCTTCAGGTGGTGACGGTCTGAAGAAATTATTGTTTGTTTGTCAATAACCTTTATTCTGTTGATCCTATTTCTTCTTGTTTTACAATTACTTGAGCGCTTAATATCATTGTTATATAATGATATTGAAAGTGTAACTCTAGAACAAGAAACACTGGCATTCAGTTTTGCTCACACTGTTAAAACAAGAGGTCTCTTGAGCCTTAATGTCTACCTGGTTGAAAAGGAACTAGAATTTCATTTGGTATTTGTGTAATATTTACCTTTATGTCCATGGCAGCATTAATAGTCATATTTCGAATATTATTCTCTTTAAGGAATTGCGACAGCCAGACACATGTTTTACTATTGTTACAGAATATCATCGTAGGTACTGACATATCCAGACTCTTCCTGGCCACCTTAATAATCTCCACTATAAATATCAAGTATATTAGCGCCATTCATAAAGTTATTTGCATGAACGACACCTGTGTCAAATAGCATAACAGATACATGTATGCTTTGGACAAAGAAAATCAGATGGACATAAAATAAATCTATAGTCCCCTCTGATTTTACTGGACGGGGACTACTGATAAACGAACATTTCTAAATCTGAATTTGTCTTAAACTTACAAATACTTTATTTAGTATGGTAAATTGACGACAAAAATAAACAGAAAATGCATTTGATTTTAAACATACCTGGTTTATTTGAAGGTAGCACACGCATAAACTTCTGTCTGACATGAGGCATGAGGTGATGTAGACTGTCTGTGCTGATTTTTTCAACGTTATTGATCTGTGAAAACCATAAATACAAGGTGCTTACACAAGTTTCCAATTCATATTCTATTTATAAAAGGAGTTCAATAAAATTAAAAATCAGAGGCATGATTTGTGTTTCATTACATGTTGAATGCAAAAGTGCCTGGCTGAGCCTCCAAAGGCCATGAATATTGTTTTCAAATCAAAAGTGGGCTATTTGAACAGAAACGCGAGCCATCCTGTCAGAGACATTAATATTAGAACAGGTCCTTCGAGTGATATTCTCTTTTCAATGAAGGTCAGGGAATGTAGAGGGAAACATTGGTACAGTATTCTGTAAATATCTTTTTAAAATAGTGTAGTTTAGGAAAACTACAGCTGTCCCCAGTGGGCAGATTGTCGCAAGTTTATTGTTAGATTCTTAGTTATGTTGATAACATTCTTATAAAGTTTGAGAACAGCGATACTATTCCAACAAAAGTTACCAATGAAGAGAAATTTTCTATATTTTTGTAAACAGATTCCTTGAATATTGATAGACATAAAACAACACAGCAAATGTGTTCAAAATCTGATAATAAATACTCAAGTTATTGAGCAGACAAGCCAAACAAGAGGTCCAGTGGGATTAATGTACATCTTGGTCTCTAATTGTGTAAGGGGGTAAGTTGCAAATGTGCTTACAAAGTAACTTTTATAGGTAGATGAACAATAACCTTTGCAAAAAACCTGCAATGTCATGTTACATAAGTATACCAAATTTGATGAACTTATTGAAGAAATGATGTCCCAACAAACAAATTTTTAAAAGGGGCAATAACTCTAAACAAAAAAATCACAGTGACATCATTTTAGCATGTGACACTCGCCCACACCATGATACATATGTACATCAAATTTGATGAACCTAGGTCAAATATATATATTTGAAGTTTCGCTCCAGATGAAGATTATTTATAAGCAAATGCTATGGCAAAAAGTGACAGTGATTTTGTTTCACTATGTCACACTCCACAATGTGATCAGTGATGATACACATGCACACCAAATTTTTGAAACTTGAGGTTAAATATTGCTGAAGTTATGCCTTGGACAAAGGAAATTAACAAGAAAAAGGGGTTTAAGATTCTGGCAAAAAAATATAGTAATGTCACTTTAGTGTCCAATATTCTGCCATGCCCTGATGCATACTTCATTTGGTACAGTACAAAATGTTGTCACCAGTCGTACATGGTGAAGCCATTTTACTTAGGAAGTGACATACATCAACAGTGGTATGTATGATAGCGGATGGTGGAGATTGGTTTATAACTCGTGTAAATTTAAATAATACTGGTTTCACTCACATCTATTTCTTCTTCTAAAATATTTCCTATGTCCCGAGGCATGGTGGCAGACACAAATACAATCTGAGTGCCTACAGCAACTGTCTGTCTTTCAGTTTGTTTCCAACCATGCATCTGTGCAAAATTAAATATACACTTCAGCATGAATTCTGGAATAACAGATAAAACTGGCAATAAAACATAAAAGCTGTCTCTATCATCTTTTCTAACAATATACATGCACAATGGTACTCTGATTTTCTCAACAGTGCATAGTGTTGTTAGTCCAATAGTACACACTGCTAGATCAGAATATCACATCAGATAAATCTCAATGTGAGCTCAATCGTTCTGGTGATATTGATGTTCTCTTTAAATTAGTTGTGTTATTTCTCCCATAAGTGTGTTGATCTTCATGAAAGCCCTGAATCACACTAGCTTTGTTCATTTCCAGCCTAGTTTACACAAAACCAGTGTGACCAACACGCGAGATGGCCCAGTAGTTAGGGGGTTTGCTTCATGCTGGTAGACTGGTGCTAGAATCCGAGGTGTGGGTTCCAATCCTGGTCACTTCAAAACCTAAGATGTTTAGGTGTCAGGATAATGTGACCGAATATAGTATCATGTCAATGTGTCTGAAGGGAAATATTTCAGTGAGACAACACTATAAAGTCGCCAGAAGTGTGCACTGTCACAAGAAGACACTGTCTCAATATGACCTATGCAAGAGTTAAAGGGACGCTAAACCCCCGAAAAAACAACAACACCATTAACTCCAGTGTGGATTAAACATGTTGGGTTAAATCATAAATTAAATAAATCGATATCCAAGATATTTTCTAGACTCACCCCAAGCTTTCTCAGTATGAGTCTTATATCCTCACTGAAACTGTCATCTAAGAGTGTGTCTGCTTCATCCAATATGATGGACTGAACTCTCCTAGTGCGAAGCTTACCTGGAAAAGTAATTTAACTGTACATGTGTACAAAGTAAAAATATTGTTCTAGTTGTATGATACCAACATTGAACCATACATAATAATAAAGTTTTATTATGACTCAAATATTATACAAACTTTACTTCAAGATCACTACGACACAGTACCTCTTAACAACATGGTCTTTAAGACTCCAGGAGTCGTAATAAAAATGTCTTCATACCCTTTCTTCTGATGTCCAACTTGTAACTGAAATAGAAAGTTGTGTACATAGATTAATACAGAGCCAACGTTAAACTATATGATGAGACCAAACCCTTACTGCAGTCTTAATAAACAACTTGAAGTGATTGTAGAGTTTATTTCAATACCATGTTGACAAGCATTAACCCAATGTCAGTCTTCATCTTTCTGACATCAGTAAGTTTTGTAGATTTAGAAAACTCATTAAAAGCATTTTATTCATGGACAACTAGACAAAATGAGGAATCAGGAAAAAAAAGATTAAAAGACAAACTAATGACATTTGATTATAAACTGTTGTATAAAAGTTGTATATCATTACTTTTTATCAACAAAAATCAGCATGAAGAAAAGTGAATGACCAAAACATCATTTAACATAAAGGATATATGACCCTTACTTACCTTTTTTGGTCTTCCTTTGTCTGATAACAGTCTGAAGCGAACAGGACATACTTCATGGAACTGCTCCGCTACAGCCTTTATAAAGTACAAGATAAATTCAGTAATGTCACAGATACAAAAAATCTAGTCTCCATATACCATGTATAGATATTATTCAAACTTTTTCAAATGTGGTCCATGGCAATAAAATTGGAAATTTTTTAATCAGAAATTTCTTAACTTGGAATTTTTAATTGACACATTAATTCAACTTTGATTGTCTTTACTTTGAATATAGTTATTAATACTACTTAAATATGATTATTATTAATAACAATATAATGAAGCAAAATAACTGCTACCCCTACACAGTAGCCTATGCAGTTTGTGTCCTGAGCTTCACTGATGAATGAAAGCTTACTCTAAACTATTGCAAAATGCTAAGAAAAGGCAAGCTGAGCTGATTTTATTTTTTATCTACATGAAATCTTAATTGTCCTCTCTAGAAGTTATATAGAGAATGCGTTCATAGAACTAAAATATTGAATAAATTAAACTTGTGAACTGATGGAACTGTCAGAGCACCGACAGCACAGCAATCTTTGACAACTCACACTCCTTACACTGTTACTCTATTAACAAAGCCTAGTGATAAAATAAATTTAGGAAGGATGACATCTGAATCAGACATGTCAAAAGGACTGATATTTATATATCAAAATTCAAGAATGGATTCTGACAGAAATGGACATATTCTAATAGTTATAATAAACAAATTTTTTTTTCCAAAGAATGCATAACAACTAACAACTGCAGACATTATACATAAGACAATCATCTGCAGTTCTTTGATAGCACTGATCAAATACACAACTTTATTGGCTTCATAAATGGACAGAGCTTTGAGGCAAAAGCATATTTCTTACTATTTTTGCCCATGTGCTTGCAATCTACTGTACATGTTTACGTTGCATTAATTTCAGGGATTTTTTTCTATTAAGTACACAAGTAGCTTGTGAGCACATGTGTAGGGTAGCAGACATTGACAAAAGCTTTGGTTTAACACTGACTTTAGCATCAGAAACACTTTTGTTTGTTGTTTGCAGTGACAAAAATACCAGGAAGCATCAGTAGCAGTCTAATAAAAAACTAAAAAAACTTCGGAAATCCAGACCAATGTTTAAGCACAACATTCAATTAGGAATTTTTGTATCTTGCTTTTCAAAGAGGCTGCTCTTTGGCCTTACGTAATACATATCGTAAAACCATTCCTGCTGACGTGATAATTCTCTGGACAGTAAGACAACTATGGCCCAAGGAGAATTGAACTTACCATAATCTGATGTGATAACTCTCTAGATGGTACCACAACTATGGCCTGAGGAGAATTGAAAGAAATCTCATCATCTGTGTAAACTTTACTCATGTTAATTCTGCTGATCATTTCAATTAAGGGCAATAAGTACGCCAAGGTTTTACCGCTTCCTAAAAAGAAATCACCTCAATCAGCTTACAGATTAAATTATAAGTCCTCTATTTAATGGTTTATCAAGCCAATCAGCATCTAGATTAATGATTATCGGTCAGGGATTAATCTAGGTTTTGGGGGAAAGTGCCTTTTCAGTATATGGGGGAAAATACATAAACTGTCTGTCTTGTATGTGAATATCTGATATTTATGTGTTTATACTAGCTATGATATTTATATCTCAGATTTTTTCTCAAGTAGAACCCTTCTGTGTGTTCCGGATGCGATATAATTATGTTCCTCATGCATGTACATCGAATCACTTCTGCCCTCGACATATATGCTTCATGAATTCGGGGAAATAAACAAGAATTATCAATGACTTAATAGTTAATGGTTTATCATGTGCATGCCAATCAACATCCAAATTAATGATAAATCCTTAAATGTAATTTCGAGCCTCAATCTTCTTTAATGTAGGAGAAATGAAAAAACAAAAATTCAAGATGTCTTCCCTTGACCTACCAAAAGTAATTTGAGTTTTAAAGTTCAAAAACCTGATGAACACAAATTTCATGCAGAACCAACTTCAAGCCCTCAGGATACAATATTATATAAGTTCTGCAGCAATGTCTGCTGTTGTTTATGAGAAGTTAGCAATAAAAAACAAAGTAATAATGGACAGATGAACAGAGGGACAGATGACAGACGATGATCACGAGTGATCAGAATATTGGAGCTATAATAGTGATTGAATTGTAAATTTGCATACATGTACATACGTGAACAATGTTTATACACACCTGTCTCTGCTGCACTTATAAAACTGTTCCCTGACAGAACCTTAGGAATTGTCTTCCTCTGTAAAGGAAGTAATAATATACATCAATTAGTTTGCTATTTAAGATATGCTCTACCAACTTTTTAAAAAAATAAATCACTATGCCCATTCAATCACTTTCAAATAGTTTTATTGCAGGAGGTCAAGACAAGATGATGAACATCATTAAACTTAATGTTATAAATCTGCTTAATTTAGGTCAAACTGACGTTCATTGTAAATAAGACTGAAAAACACCTACCGGGTACAAGATATAATGTTAGAACCCGTTCAATGCGTGCCCAACTGACACAAAATTAACTGATAAACATATTAGAAGAAACAATGTTAGAACCTATTCAATATAGGTCCAACTGACAATAAATATGCCACATAAACAGTCTGCGACCTTAGGCACTAGTCTGCTGCCTACGACTAGTAAAATATGGTTCGGACTAGTGAAGTTTGCTTTAATTCTGCTATATATTGTATAATAAAATATACTATTTTGCTTGTTTGAAGTAGTACTGAAATAACTCTACGTTGCAGACAGCATTAACACATTGTCTAATATATATAATTTCAGACAACCATGCAAATTTGGAGAAAAAGCAAAAAAGAAAAGAGAACAAAAACACAGAAGTTCATGTTACATGTAGATTTTCATAACATGTATACCTAAGCTTGTATGTTTCTAAGTACATTTGAGAGTTTGTATGTAACCTATGTATCTGTGAGTTTATAAGCAACACACATATTTGTGAGCATAGAAGTAACTTGTATATTTGTGAGTATCCTGTATATTTGTAAGCATAGAAGTAACTTGTATACTTGTGAGTTTATGTGTATCCTGTATATTCTATGAGTTTATAAGCAACACATATATTTGTGAGCATAGAAGTAACTTGTATACTTGTGAGTTAATGTGTATCCTGTATATTTGTGAGTTTATAATTAAGCAACACATCTTTTTGTGAGCATAGAATTCAAAGTATCCTGTATATTTGTGAGCATAGAAGTAACTTGTATACTTGTGAGTTTATGTGTATCCTGTATATTTGTGAGCATAGAAGTAACTTGTATATTTGTGAGTTTATGTGTATCCTGTATATTTTGTGAGTTTATAATTAAGCAACACATCTATTTGTGAGCATAGAATTCAAAGTATCCTGTATATTTGTGAGTTTATGACTTTATGAGTATCCTGTATATTTGTGAGCATGTAAGTAACCTGTATATTTGTGAGCATGTAAGTAACTTGTATATTTGTGACTTCATGAGTATCCTGTATATTTGTGAGCATGTAAGTAATCTGTATATTTGTGAGCATGTAAGTATCCTGTATATTTGTCAGCATGTTAGTAACTTCTATATTTGTGACTTTATGAGTATCCTGTATGTTTGTGCGAATGTAAGTAACCTGTATATTTGTAGGCTTTTCAAATCCTAATTCTGCAATCTTTTCCTGTAAAGCTGAATTTAGTTTGAAGTCAGCAAACGTCTTGTATTTTGTATTTTCAGGTAGTACTAATGCTGGATTCTACAATATAGAAGAATGTTACTACAAAATTAATAATCTATACAAGTAATTTGCACCAAAATAGTTTTCTTTTAACTCATGATCATAGAATCAATAGTTAAAATCTGAATAAAATCAGAACCTTAAAAAAGAGCTTTAATTTATCCAACATTGAACATTTGAAGTTCATTCTTACTTAAACTCAGTAGGTGCTAACATGTATTTATTGGCTGAAAGCAAATTAAAGTTCAAGTTGAAATGACGCTAGGGTTTAATGGTATATATATCCTTTATTACACAGTATAGGATATATAAAGCTTCTGATTAAAATAAAATCTCAGTAGTAAGCTTTCTTTATCATCACAGTACATGTAGGTAAAGAGCACATGTACATGTAGAGAAGATAATCAAACATCATGTGTACAATGTACCTGAATACCTTAATACCAGAGCAGTAGCTCAGAGGTATAGAGTTTGTTTTGTGATCTGGTAGGCTGGGGGTTTGAATCCTGGCCGTGTCAAACCTTAGACATTGGAATAAGGTAATCTTCTTGCTCCCTTCTTAGCGTTTAATATTTCAGGTTAGGAGAAGGACTGATTAGCCTGGTATCATGTCAATGCGTCAGCAGCATGATATTTCAGTGAAACAGCACTATAAAGTTGCCATCTGTGTGCACTGTCACAAGTAGACACCATATAGATATGACCTATACATTAGTTGAAGGGATGTACCCAAACATGCACTGTCACAAGCAGACACCATCTAGATATGACCTATACATGAGTTGAAGGGACGTTAAACCAAAACATGAATACCTTGATTATTTGGGCTGTCACAATACGGCTAAAGCATACCATGATATATTGCAATATTTCACTAGTGTGACACAATACGCCTCACAATACTGTAGAACCAGAAAATTTCGTTGTGGTTTAAATTTCTTTTATTTCGTTGTTGTAAATGAGCGACGAAATTAAAACCATGACGAAATTTTTCACATATCTTCTTAAAAGAGCACCTTAAGTATTTTCAACGAAATTTTATGTCAACGAAATCACATTATTTTCAAAACAGCAAAATTTTAGCCTAACAAATATTTCTCATTCTACAGTATATTGCAACAGTATAAATGTAAATGACAGGATCAATATTCATCCAAAATGTGCCAAGATTTCATTATTTGCATTTTTGTTGGAAACCACGTGAATATCCATGCCGTGATTTTCGGCCATATTGTCGTTTTAGTTTGAGATTATAATCTCAACAGAACTTGAATTATATGTGCTTTAAATGCTTTTCAAGCGTACATGTGATATTTCAATGATTTGTGCAAAAGTCTGAATGGTTTCCCAATTTGTCATAATAAAATTTTTCCCTGGTTACGTTATGGAACTAAATTCAAATGTTTTTACAAGATTTTGCACCTTAAGTCTCTTTTTTTAAGGAACAAAGAAAATTTAAAAAAATTGCGAAAAACCGGTATAGGCTCTTTGTTATGCGGTGCAATATAAATATGAGCTGTATTGCAATATACCGGTTTATACCAGTATACCATGACAGCCCTATTGATTATATAATGCATATAGTCATTTAGACCTACATACAATGTGGAAAAGAGAAGAGTTTTTTATTGTAGATCAAGTATGTCACTATCACTGTTTTCTCACTGACCAATTCTTTCTATTATCTAATTGTCTCTTTTATTTCACTAGTATTTCAGTTTGAATGACATTGTGTTGCTGTCACATACAGCATGCAGTTGTTTTAAACACAACAATATTTCTATCATTATTAACATCTACTGTCATTTTAGCACAGTAAGGGTAGTGTTCGCTTTGTGTGCAGTAGATTGTGGGTTTGATATTGGTCCACATCACATCGACATCTGATGATCTAAGACTTTCAAATTAAATAATCTTCCTGACCTTGTTAAGAATTCAGCAAGTGGCATTGTGGGGTAGGAGGACTAGTTGGTTCTATGTCAAAATAATATGATTAATTTGACTGTGTACAGTACCATGTAAATGTGGTGTGATAATTCAGAAAGGCAGCACTATAAAGTTGCCATCAGTGTGTACTATTACAAGCAGACTTTTATATTACTAAAACACAACTTGAAAGGGATGTCAAAACCCAATAAAAATGATAATATTATCTACCTTATGAATACAATGCAAAATCTATGTAACTTGAGTTTATACTAAATGTCCCATTCAAAAATGATATGATAACCATTCAAATTGTTATATCATACGTACTTCACCCCAAGCTTTTAAATTAAAGAAGTCGCCAGATGATTTCCTGTGCTTCCATCCATGTGAGGCGAGAACTTTAGTGGGTTCAAAGTCTCTATAGGACTGCCCCTTATGATGGTTGTATTCCTGATTTTTACATGTGATTATAGGTGGTGTTGAGAATCGTGGTTTTTGTGCCAATTTATCTAATTTCTTCTCTATGTGTCTCATTTTCTTCTTTTCATACTTTACTACCACCTTATGTGGAACAACAATTCTGGTCAATTCTGTCTGTCGTGTCTAAAAGATAAAAAAAAAAAACATATCGATTGAACAGTGTTATCATCCATCAACATTTTTCACCATTTATACATGTATATATATACCATCCAGAGGACCCAATAAAAAAATTACTTTTTATAAATGATTTTTATGCAGTGCTGCTTGTTCTTTAACACACTTGTTTTGCCATGACCTACAAATTAGGACTGGGCCAAAAAAAAAAGAAGATATGTGTTTAGGGTTTTCCGACCAACCCCATTTTTTCCTTCCGACTCTAAATTTTTTATCATGATAGCTGAAAAAAAATTGAGTAAAAATCGGAAAAACCAGAAAGAACTACTGCAATAGACGAATAGTATTAATAATCCTAAACACATACTGGTATATTTTTATTTTTGGCCCTGGTACCGTTTATACAAAATCTCACTTGGTCATTTACGTAGTTTAAAAAAGAAGAGAAAATAAAACAATTTTTCTTAAATACAGCTTCTATAATTGCATGCATTTAATGATTTTATATATGACTTAAAAAAAAAACTGACATCCATAAAATGCCTTTTTAAAGTTTCTTTAAATACATTTTATCTTTAAAATGTGCATCCAGTATCCTTTAAGTTTATTTAACTGTTTTCATTATATGCATACACAGATCAATACACTTCCGGGATATTTCCTGAACAGTCAGTGTCAGTACATGCACATGTAAAATACTTTTCATGATTTACATGCAGGTGAACTTATAATGAATATGAAGAGGTAATAACCAGGATTTATAGTAGGATGTTACTTACATTATACTGTCTACATAATAAAGAGAGAAGCTGTTGTTGAGCTTTCATTATCTGCAACATATTTACTTATGTGTAGTTCCTTCACTCAAAGTTAAAACTGAAAAACAGAAACATTTGTTTTGTGTACTTATACAGGTATCGATGATGTACAGATAATATATTTATATATATATGCATGACATCTTATCGCTGTAAGGAAGTTTGAATGTCTAGATGACCTGGAGAGCTACATGTTTGCTGGCAGGAACGTTCGTTTCTGGTAGAATCACCCAAGTCAAGACAGGTTGAAAAGTAGAGGCCAGACAAAGATCAGCATGTCCTTGGGTCCTGTGTACTGGGATTTTTAACCCCCTGGCATGATAAAGATCCCCATGCAAAGTTTGATAGAAGAGTAGGCGGAAACGCCATTGCATGGGCTCATCCTTCTTTCTTAACTATCCCTATTGCTTTGTTGTTCCATTCCTGTCGCCGCTTCTCTTCATTTCCTATTGTATGGTTTTTGCTCCTTTGGTCTTTTGTCATGATATCGGTGAAACACTCTTGAAGTGATGTTAAGCCCTAATTTAACAAACAATAACAAATCCTACATGTATTTAAAGTCAAAATAATTTAAAAAGATTTTGTAAAAAGGTATGACCCTGCAAACTGAAAGTTCC
>JAUMGZ010222182.1:0-11413 GCA_032359645.1 Pododesmus macrochisma
GATCGCTCACTGCTTACACTACACAAACCTACGACGCTGGTCTACCGATGCACTGACTCGCTGCGTATATTCAAGGTATTATTGCGTCGACTATAAGGCCCCATGGGACTCTTGTTCTACCAGATATAAGTGGTCTCATTTGATCGCAGACGCTTCTAGTCAAACTTATCAGTTTTGAAGAACCCTTTAAATTTTGAAATGAAGATGTATGTTTACTGAAGATAAACGGTATGGTGTTATTGACCTTGTTTCACACAATACCAATTCCTCTAGTAAATTGGTTCCATATGAGGAAAGAATTATTTTTGATAATTAAATTATGCCTAATTCAAATATCTTTGAGTCTTTTGACTTCTACGATTGAAACATGTCACAAAATATTGATATCTTAAGGGAGCATGTTGGGGGAGGGGGGGGGGATAACACATTATATTTTCTATGTGCCCTTTTAACATTTTAAAACTGAAAGAAAGAAATGATAAAATTGTGCTTAAGTAAATTTTTTTAATACTATTTACTTTTTCAGAATGGAATTAATAGAATCAGATGTTGACCAGTCATTTAAATCGGATAAAGAGGAATTTTATAATGAACCTGAACAATTTGCATCAATAGAATGACCTGTACCATCTTCACATTAATGGAATGACCTGTACCATCTTCACATCAATGGAATGACCTGTACCATCTTCACATCAATGGATTAACCTGTACAATCTTCACATCAATGGAATAACCTGTACCATCTTCAGTGTCATCATGTTAATCTTGTATATCAATGGAATGACCTGTGCCACCTTCACAGTGTCATCATGTTAATCTTGTATAACACAGTAAAAAAAATTCCATATGTAAACTGTTGGACCATATTTGCACAACAACAGTCTTATTAGTCTTCAATTCAGTTCTTTGAATGAATGTTCTAAGTTGTTCTGTGGTGGTGACATAGGTTGTCCGTAAAGTTCATAGGCTGTCTTATTTATTGCGTTAGGCCAGTGTTTTTTAATTTGTTGGTTTACAGATTTTTTATATAAAAATGTCCATTGGGTTGGCAAAAATTAAAAATAAAAATAATTTGCAATTCTAAAATTTGAGATTTCAAAAAGATTGGACGAAAAAATATAGACTTTATTCACATAGGTAGCCAAATCATACAGCAAAACAACATCCCATTTCTTGTGAAAGTTAAATATTTCACTATAGTTCAAAAGATAGAAATTTCTTTTTAAGTGGAAAGGAGTGGCAGACAATAGTACATGCCCTGATTTATCATCTTTTGGACTGGAACATGTCTGTCGAGGAAATAAGGGCACCCTGTTCGTCTGACGACGGGAAGACATCAACTAGCTGTTCCCCGATCGGATACTCCAATTGATGTCCTTGTTTCGTTCAGAACTAAACATATATTTGTTGACCCAAAATCAAAAGGTAATTATAATAGCTTTAGACGACCAGTGTAACTTTTCACATTGATTTCTAATAGAAGAAATTTCCGAAATACACCCGTTACAAATTTGTTAATATTTGTATTCAATTTTCAATGAACGTATGAACCAACTCGAGACCCTCCCAATTTTTTCGTTTATAAAAGGATTGACTTTCCTTATCATAGTTGAAGATGTAAATATATAATTTTGGTACAGCATTTATCTGATTGTAGATTAATCAGACATACGTTTTCAAAGTATGTGTATATATAGACAGATTTGAAAATAAAATTAAAGGAAACTGCGGCATGCTGTACCTCAAGGGAGGAAGTTTGTTGAACTTTTGTACTTTCATGAGTACCGGTACATCAAACACATTTGCTGTTGATTATGTGTTGATAGATTAGATGGTAGGTATGAACGACGAAAACTTGGGAGGGCCTCTAGATTGGTTCGAACGTTTATTGAAAATTGAATACAAATATTAAAAAATTTGTAACGGGTGTATTTCGGGATGTTACTTCTATTGAATTATTACAAAGCAATACAAAATTTTACACTGGTCGTCTATAGCTATTACCTTTTGATCTAGATCTTTGGTCAACAAATTTCCGATGGCGTAACGAATGCCTCTTCTCATTGTCAAGCGAACATGCATGATGCCCTTATTTCCTCGACAGACATGTCCCATTCTGCGAGATGATAAAACAGGGCACGTCCTATTGGCTCTGCCCCAAGGGGCACCACTTTTGAAGCCCTAATTTTGAAAATTTGACCAAATTTCTTTTTAAACTAGAGGGACTATAAGTGTTTAATGCTTTGGTATGTAGTGACTTTAGGGCACCGAGAACCAGGTGGTATGTTCAAGCCTAATTTCCGCCGCAAATATGTCTTCGTCTCCGGTTTTACCTACGCCTTGAAGAAATCTTTGCCATCAACCAGGGACAGCATCTCAACAAAATCGGTGAGGCCCCGCCTTTGTTGTGTTCAATCATAAAATAACAATAACATTCTTTGCTTTCGATCAATAGATCGAATGCAAAGATCATAAAAGTCAATATATAGAGTATATTTCCGTAATTTTACGGTATAAACTTTGATAAATTGTGGACTCATTCTTTACTGCACATTCAGTTTAAAGTGACATTTCAGTTAAAATGGGGTCACAATTGACTGGCGGCCTACCGTTGAAGGCAATGACAGACTACGCTAGTTTCGTCATTGTGTAGAATTCGGTTTAAGGCATAACCCTTTTGGTCAACAGTTTTCAAATACCAAAAATATACCTATTGGGTCTCTTGTTTACGGATTAAGTAATGTTCTGCTTGTCACATTAGAGTCGTAGTGTCTGGAGACATCGGGATAAAAGCTTTACGAACTGTTGCGTCATTATCGGTACCGTTTTGGTGACAGTAGTATGATGGTCTGGAATGGTATCTATGGTTGGAATCGTACAAGACTTTGTATGTGTATTTGAATGGTGTGCGTTATCGAGAGGAAATGGTGAGTCCGGTGATACTACTCCCATATTTAAGCTATTCGTTGGCGATACGTTAGGGAACGTAAAAATTAACTTGCAAGAACTAGCCCAAGCATTAACTGATGAGTCGGATAATATACCCGCTCACGTTATCCGACGGTTTACAAGTTTTATGCGACGACACTGCAACGCTGTTTTCTGCGTAAAGGTTGTTTATAAAAGGTTCTAAACACGTGTCTTACGAAAGTCGACTTACTCTGCATTAACCTCTCCTAAAATTAATACACCTCAACATTTTGTCGCGATCTATTAAACATTTACTTGACTACTCTTCAATATATAAACTGGTGCCAGGTTACTTCAACTTCATGCAATTATCAGATTTCCATCAACATTCATTTCTTGAATGACTGATGACTCATGACACTTTTCCCTCATGTTCATAGGGAGCGGTTGTGGTCGACACAAGTTATTTCCCGTTACTGATAGACTGGTGTTCTCTCCTTTGATACGCCTTTCTGCTCTCTGCTACAGACAACGGATAACGGAGCGAGACCCTGACGGAGAGAAGTAACAAAGCGAGAGAACCAGTCTAGTCAAAGGTCAGAAACTGTGTTGTCAATAACCAAAACATGTGATCACCATGCATCAAATAGATGTTAAGTAGTAAATTCGAAAAACCAAGATGTAAATGTTACCTCTGTGTCTGAGATGAAAAAGCGACATACATCGCAAGAAACTTATCACAGCGCAACACTAGTGTCGCAGTCGATAATATGGGTGCATGCATACCTATTTATTGTTATTTTCTTTTATGTTGATTTGTGAAATTTTAGTAATAAAACAAATTAGGTTCTGTTTTATGGAGGTTAACAAGGGAGGTAAGTGGTACAAGAAAAATGTTAGATCTTTGTAATTTTCTGCAATTATGAGTTATATTTTAAAATCTGGGAGGTTAATGTTTCTATAATTAATTATTTTAAAACGTAAATATGATCTTACTCTTAAACGATTTTAAAAGAAATTTTTCCAAGGATTTTTGAGAAAATAATTTTATAGTATATTTTTTATATGTTTGGTCAGTATTGTTTATGTTACTTTATATTATAAAAAAAAGATTAAAAAGTGAATGTGTATCAACTACCTCACATTTAAAGAATCAATTTGACAACTTTTTGTTGAAAATTGTGTTTTTATATCATTAAAGGTAAAGTATAATTTTAAAAATTGTCTTAATTATTACTTTTTCGAAAACAAGACTGTGAAAACTAAATTTTTTGTTCAAAAATATATTTTTGAATTATGTAGGAAAATGTCCAAAAACGTTCTTCCAGCGGTTTCTCGACCGTAGTCTTTCCCTTTGTTTTACTGAATATACACATATATAAATGTATATGATGTAACCGAACTTGACTTAATTAATTTTTAAAATCTAGAAAAGTTCCGAAAGACAGTAAACATGGCGAATGAGGTCAAATAATGTAAATTAACGTTGATGTTGGCCCTTATTTTAGGTCATACTAGTATTCTAGAAATTAAAATGTCTTGTACATTGTATGTGGACATGGATTTGTTTATTAAACGTCTCCAAAGTTGTGGTTTATTTGTTCGGTAAAAGCGCTGCCCGTTAGCGCACAGACGGCGTTTCGATGCGACAAGCATACATATATGTCTACCTAATGTTTAATTTCAGATGTCATTTCCATTTCAATACATGAGCGATTTCGTAATATGAATACTCGATTAAAAGCTTACACATGCATTTTTAAATTTAGCTGTATGTTAGTAAGATTGGCCATCGTTAAAAATGTGAAAAAAATCTATTTGTTTAAAATTAGGTATGTATTGGTTCTTGGAAAGATCTTTTTCTTGAAGGATAAAACACAATAAGGGGATGGGGGCGAGTGGCTACTCCTTGTCGTACTATATTTTTTGCTTTGCATTAATGAAACTGTTGTTGCTTTTATTCCTATCCTGTAAATGGTTTTCTATCTTACCTCTTTCGTCGCGATATAAGTGACAGTTACTGATGGTGACACAATTTTTTCCCTATTGCATGTGTTGTTATATATCCAAATAACACGGAAACATCGCGAAAGAGGACACATATGTAACGAAAACTTGCTTACTCCTTGCGATCACCTTTCGTTAGTTAATTATTGTATTTTAGTTCTTTTTCTGTGTACATCCCATGTTTTCCTTTAAAATTGCCAATGGACTTACGTCTTTTGAAAATTATCTTGGTTTGTCGTATTTACTGTTACATGGAAAGATGTAAATGTGCTCATCTGTTATATGTCTACAAAGGGCATTTATCTGAACCAATAAATATTAATTTGATGTGTGTTTCAAAAATATATGAGTAATTCAACATCTATTTCAAACAATACATCAAGAAATATAACTTACTGTGTTTGTATTCGTTAAGCTTGTGGGGCCTCAACAGTTGATGTGTCTTCCGGATCAAAAGAAATCAAAAGTCCAAACTATGGTGTATCTAACTATATCAGTACGGTCTGTACATGGCTTATCAAGGTAAGAGACGAAGCAACTCAGTAAAACATGTGTTACATATATTTTGTTGTTCCATGTTCTCCGAGTACTGTCTAAAAACAGCCAAATATAACATATTTCAGAATTCAAATTAAAAACGAAGGCCATTTTATCTTTTAAAACAGTTTATGGATTTGTATTTCAAAATAACTTATGTAACATTATATTCAATTAACATTACCATTACATGTATAATGAAGCATTAACAAAATTCATATATTTAAATTTGTCTATCATAAAAGGCAAGTAGTGACAAAACAGTGACAATTACTATAGACGATATGGATATTACAAAAGTGGTAGAAAATGGTGATGAGAGATGTGTCCACACACTTGAAATTGGCTACCACCTTCTTGGTATACCCTCTTTACCGTAAGTAGAATTATAAATGTAAATCATTTCAAAACACTGAAAATCACAGGGCACTATTGAAATAACGTACGCTCATGGAAATGGCGCATAGACACTAGGTAATCCAACCAAACAGACATGATTCAGTTTCATAATAACCTGTATTCTAAATTGTTGTGTTTGATGGATATTTTAACTCTTTTTTTTCTTTCTTTCTTTCTTTCTTGTTAGTAAGTCGGTCCGTCCGTCCGTCTTGGATTTTTTGTGGTTGGTGGGTGGGGGGGGGGGGGGAGCGTGTTATAATACTAAATTATAATTAAGTTATAACGTCACCTTTGCTGAAGAGGACTGGCTTGTCCAAACACGTGAAGATTTCTATAAACCTACATTTATTTTCATAATCATTATGAAAATTTTGTTTCAGGGTTGGGTATTTAAGTTGAACAATAGGCCTTCTAGGAATGACCACCTGTGCAAGAAAACTGTTACATCTCCTAGTGACGTATGTGTAAGGTAGCTGTTTTAGCACTGTATAATGACTTCATACTGTTATGACACCGTACTGTTTAACTTGCGTATGAAGATATATAACAATGGAGTAGAACATGACAGCTGTCTTAGTCCGTACTTCAACAAGTCGTAACAGATACATATATAAAACAATTTAACAAACTGGAAGATCATTTTAGCATGTACTAAGAGAATGGAAATACACATTCCTTGATATGTACGACACATGTATTAGAATTTCAAATCCAACTCAAATCTGGTCCATGAACCTTATGTTTTGAGGTGAATCATATTCAACGCAAGTTGGAGAAAATTAACAAACAATTATTAGCACCGGCTGACAATTACATGAAAATCCTAACAGATCCCGTTTTATTGTTAACTTATGTAATTGTATCACTACGAGTATGTCCAAGCACCACACTTCTGCACTATAAAGCTAAGGTAATGTTGTTAAGTATGTCAACTCTGTGTTTGTTAAAAATCGATTCAACTATTTTTAGTCAATCAAAAATTCCGGCATTTTAATTGACAAACTTAATTCATTGCATTATAAAGTTAAGGAAATGACCAAATTCGACTTTTCTATATTGCACACTGCCCTAATCAAGGATAAGCTACACGCATTGATCTAGTGGACATTTGACAAAGAGGAGAAAACGTACTCGTAATTGCATTTTTTAGTAATATTTGCAAGTCTTATAAAACGTGGGCCTCTGTGGAAATAAGTAATTAAATATGTTTTTATTGGATAAATTAATTGTTCCTTTTAGCAACAAGATTTACAGTTAAGGAACGTATTGTACCCCACTTGTAGCTGACCTCATCTTGTAATATGACGAAAGTGATTGTATGATGAAGCAACAAAAGGCGAACAAAAACTAACTTGAAACTTAGTTTTAATAGAACTTATAAATATCTTAATTTAGATAACCCTAATATTTAAAAAGAAATATCAAGTTGTTAATATTTCTGAAAGAACAAAATCTTAGAAACGCTAACGTATATGATTATTCCTCGCCATTTTTCACTTCGACATTAGATTTGTAATGGAACAGCGCATACTAAAATCTACGACACGTGAGATTAATCTTATTGGTGTCCGTTAACACCCCTGACTGCTGTGGGCAATATCTCTCTACCTGAGTGTGCAACCTTGCGTGACCAGTCAGTGTACAGATATATGTCACCTGTAAATAGTTTCAACAGGCTTCCAATAATAATTCAATACAAAGTGTTAGTTTACACTTTTATTAATGAATAAATCAAATTAATTGAACATATAATCCCAAGTCAAGAATTGAATGTATAATCCAAAAGCAAGATGCAAAATCAAGAATTGATCGCATAATACAAAAGAAAACAAATTAAATGTATAATCCTAGATGAAGAATCGAATGTATAATCCAAAATGAAGAATCAAATGTATAATCCAAAATCAAGAATTGAACGTATAATCCAAAATTAAGAATCAAATGTAGTATAATCCAAATTCAACAATGGAATGTATAATCCAAATCAGTAATCAAACACATAATCCCAAATATAGAATAATTGAAAGTATAATCCCAAATCAAGAATTGATCGTATAATCTAAAATCAAGAATTGAATGAATAATCCAAAATCAAGGATAAAACACGCACCGTAGTCCCAAATCAAATCAATTCAAGAATAAATAGTAGATGATAGATTAATGTTTTTGTGACTTTCTCGCAATACAAATAAATATATATTCATTGTAACTACATCATTTAGCACTGTTTTGTGAATGGGAAAATTATCTTTCCAGTAGATTTTCGAAGCAAGTTTTTTTTACCCTCAGTGTATTCTCCGCAAGCACATGACTTATACTTCAGTGTTACTATCAGCTTTATGTCTTGTAACCTAAGGTTAACACCTCATGTAGCTGCCCCTTTTGTCCAGTGTGAGTACAAATCACTGTCAAGTGCTTAGGTAAATGTCACCAGAGCTGACCAGCCAAGAGTGACTTGGCTACCAGTTTGATTTTGTAGCACACAACATTTTTGTCAACTGTTTCAAAATTCAGTTAAAGCACCTGTAGTAATTTTATGACCAATTACCAAGGAACAGTTGTATACATCTGTTGCAGTTTGAAGAATCACCAAAAGCATATGTAACGTTCTACATGTTCTACACTTGGTACTGATAAAATAAACTTCCACTGGATGGCAGTCCTTATGGGGTGAAATGTAAGTCAGGTTGACTGAATGACTCAGTGACTGGTCATGCATGGCTGCTTACACAGGTAGAGAGCATACCTAGATTCTTTGTTGGTGATTTCTATTCAAATTGGACAACACGGTGAAACCAGCCACCTACTCCCAACAACGTGAGTAATCAACCACATATGTTTTCTAGTCCTCAAGGATACATAAATATGAAAGTCAGAAGTTCATCAGCGATTCATTCGATTCAGCCAAAAAAAGCGGCGTCAGTCAGTCAAAGGAATTTAAGGAACTTAAATCAAAAGTTGTTACTGTCATTTCAAATCATAACAAGTTGTCTGAAGATATTGGAAAAAGTAAAAAGTATATGGGGTCACTCGGGTCAAAGGAAATGAACGAACTAAAGGCGAAACTTGACGAAACCCTGTTGAGTAATTATAAATTGCCCGAGACTGTTGTCGACCTGCAATTTCGTTCTATGAGAGAAAATCTGTTATTTTTCGGAGTGAAAGAATTTACACCAAATGTTGAACTTAACGAAAGTATGGAGGAAGGTGCAACGGCAAATGAAAATTGTGTTGAGTCTGTTCTCAAAATAATCCGAGAAAAAATGAAGATTGATCAGGATATTATTATTGATAGGGCTCACAGGCTCAGGGCTAGGCAACAAGGTGAAGTCAGGCCTATTGTGGTAAAATTTGGTCAATTCTTACACCGTTAGATTGTACGAAAAAGTTCAGTGAAAAATTCAGATGTGTATTTCCGAGAACAGTATCCCAAATCAATTCAATTGGCGAGAAAGTGGTTGCGGCAAGTGTTTAAAAAAGCAAGAGAAGAAAATAAAAAGGCATATTTTGTTAAAGACAAACTATATATAAATGGTAAGCTCTATACTGAAATCAAGCAATGATTAGAACTGTGCGGGAAAAGTTGTTAATGAAATAAATAACACCATTGTTATCGACACTCATAATTCAGTGAATTATATCAAAGTGTTGTCGTGGAACATAAATGGTGGTTTGGATAAAAAAAACTTTCCGATAAGACATTCTTCAATTTTATTTCAACTTATGACATTATTCATTGATCAGAATGTTGATTTCCAAATGATTATGTATTGAATATTGATAATTTTGAAGCATATGTTATACCAAGGCGATATCCCCGCATACACAAGGCGGAGGTGTAATTGTTTTAGTACGTACAGATATTTCTAAACACGCTACTAAATGTGAAGTTCTTTTTGATACTATAGTTGTATTGAAAATTGATAAATCGTATATAGGTCAAATGAGTGATGTGTACCTGGGTTGTGTGTATTTGCCACCCCCTAATTCCAATTAGTATACGTTATATAATTGTGATTTTTTTTTAGCTTGATCTTTTGTTGGGTAGATATTCTGATAACGGTGTTGTCAACTTTATACTAATTGGAGATTTCAACAGTCGCACACGTACATCCGATAACTTTATTTCAAACGATGTTTTTCCCGACACTCTCCGCACACGTGTTGGTAACTTTCTGCAGTATGCAAATGATGTAAATATCCGGTCACGTGTTAATCCTGACACCAGCTCGAATGAATTTGGGTCACGCTTGCTACATATGTGCAAAGCGCGAGTCTGAGAATTATGAATGGAAGAGATCTAAACGGTTTTTCAAATGAATACACTTTTGTTGATGTAAACGGTATGAGTGTCATTGATTATCTATTATGGCCATTACATCTATTCACATTGTAAATACATTTATTGTTTGTAATTTGTACTGAATTTTCAATCCACGCCCCCTTCATAGTTGGTCAACATAAAACGAATCTAGTACAAAATAAGAATGGTAAGGATCGAGTTCTGTATAATTGGAACGATGAATATAAAAATCAGTTTTCTGAATCACTTATTGTAAATATCGATCGTCTGAATGTAACCGTAGTTAACGATGGTGTTTATTCTCGAGACTCGGTAAATGAATGTGTTCAGACGTTTACTCTTGAATTACAATCTTTGATGAATCCTTTATTTAAGAAGAATCCACGTCAAGTTTCACTTGTTTCGCAAATAGCTGCCGGTGATAAATCGAATATTAACTATTAAAAAAGCAGGAAGTTAAACCTCGGTTTGATGACAATCTCAAAAGATTGTGTAAGAATTATTTGTCAGCATTAAATTGTTTTAATAAAGGAAAAAGTTGTGTAAATCTTAGAGCTTTAAATGAGAATAAAATAACTGAAGTAAAATTAAAGCGACAGTATGCTAAACTAGAAGGTAACATGTTAGAATATTTACGGAAATATAATCCTAGAATGTTTTTTAACAAGTTTAAAGTTCGCAAAAGAAATGAACCGGATATTGGTTTTGATGATTTGTATAATCATTTTAAAAATATATCATCTCCAAATGAAGATGATGCAAGTGTAAAAACAAATGTCGATTAAAATGTTATTAATGAAGATATTGTTTATGAAGAATTGGATCAAAACATAACTGATGAAGAAATTTTATTTTCTATTCGTAAATTAAAGCGAGGTAAAGCACATGGTCTTGATGGGATTGTAAATGAATGTTTTGTTTGAAAACAAAGAATTTTTTGTACCGTTATTATTCAAAATGTTTAATTATATACTTTCTTCTGGGTTTTTCCCTGTAAGTTGGTCATCTGTTATTATTTTACCAGTTCACAAGAAAGGAGTATGTACTGACCCTAATAATTTTAGAGGTATAAGTCTAGTTTAGTTGTTTGAGCAAACTTTTCACCTCGGTCTTAAACAACCGATTGTTAACACTATGTATCAATAACGATATTTTAACCGATGCGCAATTTGGATTCCGACCGGGTGTTAGCACTGTGGATGCCATTTTTGCACTGCATTCTATTATAACAAAATCACTTACTAATGGTAAACG